>CATIWM010426145.1:0-13678 GCA_949671775.1 Mallotus repandus | reverse complement strand
TAATTATTTTTTCAACTCTAGTATTAATTTATATAAAAATATTATAGTCATAATCAATTATAAGATAATAAAAAATTATTTGTTATTTTCTTGATAAAAAATTTAACAAATAATAATAAATGATAATTATAATACTTTTCTTATATAACAATAATAATATTATCAAATAAATTATGTGCTATTTTTTAAAAATATAATTATAGATGCAAGAAAAATAAATTTTTTTATTAATTTAATTTTAATTCCTTACTTAAGAAAATTTAACTTAATAAGTTTTTAAAAATAATAAGAGCTTTTATAACTTATATGACAATCTAATTTTTCAATATTGATAGAGTCATATTATAATATAGTAATTTATTACAAATTTAATAAATTTGCTATTTGAACAATTATACAACACTTTTTCAATATTTTTATCTGAATAATAATTTTACAAACTTGATAGACTTATAATAATATAATAATTTTCTTTTCAAATAATTATAAATAATCTTTTAAAATTTTTGATGTTATTATTTTCATAATTAATTATTTTATAAAATTTATTAATTTTGATTTCAATTGTTTACTTATTAAAGTTTCATAAGACTTATAAAATTCTATCATCTAATTTTATTTATATTATATAAAATACTAAATTGAAATAGAAATATATTTTTAAAAAATTTACAACTAAAATTTTAATTAATTTAATTTTTATTAGAGATAAAATAAATTTTTTTTGAATTGAACTAAATACAATGTAAGAGTATTTAAAACCGAGGAATCCTGACATATATGTTCAAATGACTCTCAATGACGTTCAGGTCTTATGATCCCCTTCCTCCATTGTACTTTCCAGCAAAAATAAAAAGTATTTAAGGGAAATCAAGTAAATAAATACATCATATATTTATTTACACAAAAACAAGTCCATATCAGGTTCACTACTAGGATGGATGATGATGTTTGATCAAGATCGAGATCGTAAGAAATTTATATTTTTAACATATCAGAATACAACAAAGCTTCCAGTTCTTTCGAAGAAGGATTGGATAATGCAAACAGCTGATTTCTAGACACACCCAATTTGCTAATATAAAGTGTAATGGTTTACACACACAATAAATATAGAGATAACGAGCCCGGGCAAACGAGTGTCATATTCACGTGAGAATCGTTTATAGAATAAGAATAATAATAATAATAGTGATAGAGGCAGCCAGCAACAATATCTTTGCCATTGCCATTCTCATGACATTTTTATTTTTTGTTTGTCAATTTCAATTGTCCCATAAATTTGGGGATTTTGAGTTTGAATTTTAGAATAAGGACAATTTTAATTTTACATATTTCAACTTCCATCTTTCAACCAAATTATTTGGAGTCCATCTCATTAGTCTTTTTTTTTTTTTTCTGTTTTATCATATACTTTGCCCTACAATGGTCAATTATCATGTTTTTTTTTTTTTTAAATTATTTTCATAAACGACATTTTAGATCTGAGCAGTAGTGAATGAAGTCGTGTTAAATGTTAAATTATTTATTGAGAATTTTTATCCCTATTGTGATCATATCATAATTGAATCATATTGATTAAAGTTTAGTAAATTTTGAATGTCGTCAATTTAAATTGTAACAATTTTATTTATTCAGTACTTTAAAAAATATTGCGTGAGATAGATGAGAAAATATTTTTAATATGTATAATCTAAATAATGTTATTATTGATTTATAAAATTAATTTTATTTAATTTTGAAAGATTATTGGTACTTGAATTATTTAATATTTTATATTAATAAAAAAGGGTTTGGTGAAGTTTACTAAAAAGCATATTTCTATGGTATTGGTGGGCAATGGCCTAACAAAGCATATTGCTTCTAGTTTTTACATTTATGTCTGATAAGCACGACTACAGTGAAAAATTAAAAAGAAAAAAAGGCTCCAAAAAGAAAGTAAGTGATAGGCGATTGCAATTCACAATGGTATTATATCACATACTCATTTTCATAATCATTAATTGTCATTTATATTCCTTAATTAACTAAATTATTATTGAAAAGACAAAATAGAATATAATCTTTTTTTTATACCAGCTAATAATCTATGATCCAATCTTATTATTTCATGTGTAGTAACCTATGAATTATAGCCACTAACAATAGAATTAGCACAAAAAGGCCTATAAATCTCAATAACCATTGAACATTTCACTATTTGTTTGTTATTATTATGCAGTTTGTTATCATTTTTTTGTATTATATATGATTTGTGATAATAATTATTGGAAACCCACTAATGTCCACATCAAATTACTTTAGATTTTATTGTTATATATGGCTGTAACTATCTACTCCATGAAAGTTGTCAATTTTAAAAATATTTTTCCTTAACACTTTTTTTCCCATTATTTCTTTCTTTGTATCTTTAATATTAATGATTTTCAAGACATTTTTAGGATGAATGGTTATAACTTTATAATCATCTTATATGGGTAAGGTATATTCAATTTGCCCGTGAGCCTTGGCGTGATGGCCAAGCTCTTAGCAGCATATAGAGGGATCTCATATTCGAAATTTACCTTCCTCTCCTCCGATGTAATTTAGAAAAAAAAAAAACAAACATATATTCAATTTCATGTATCTTTAAATTTATGTGTTCATGTTTACGTTTTTTTTTTAATATTTAGAGTTTGATGAAATCTAACTAATCTAATTTAAGATGAGTAGGATTATAAAAATATATAAAAATCTCTTATCAACTAATTTAACATAACCATATATACCACTGACTCAAACTTAAAACGCTCAGTTATATGTTCTAAACATAAATTTTCAAGAAGATGAATGGTTAATTAGGCCTTTAGCATGTTCCACTTAATAGACCTACATGCTACTTAATTATACAAATTTATAAAGGCATCATCAAATGTGATACTCCTAAAAGTAATGAAAGGATATATTCTTGTTGCTTCAATTATGGGCATCCCTCAAAAATGTTTATATATTTCTAAAAAGTACAAAGCTAAAATATATAAAAATGAACATTTTAGTTATCAATTTTTTTTTAATTCATCAAAATTAAAATTCTAACATTCTAATTAAGGGAACGACAAAATAAATATCACCCATCTTTTCATTTCTATTTGCCAACCCTTATGGCTAATAATTTCAGAGGTTCAAATGGCGACACATCTGCTATATATGTATATTGATGTAGTTTCTTTTGATAAATTTAGACAAAAACCATTGATGAAAAGTGGTGCCTCTTTTACTTTTTTCATATCTATTTCTTTTTAGATGATGAGATGGGCAGGAAGTATACATGCATACATTGGTTTTAGATAGCAATCAATTGGGGTAAATCCAAAACCTACACGATTTCATATTGCTTCAATAATGGCATCCATTTTGTACCAACCAAGATTAGCTTTTGCCAATAATTAGAGGCAAGATGCCTTGTAATTTTACCTCTACAATAACATGCACAGCCAACCATGTTGTAAAAGGATTTTTGATATTGATATTGCATCCTTTCATTTGGTACCAAAATACTTAGGACAAGGACTATATACTATGAATCCATAATTCTTGTTTACACTTAATTAAATGGATGTTTATGTACCGTTCGTATGAATAAATTCTAAATTCATAACGGTAAAATTTTATATCTCTAACCACTTTAACTATTTTTTTACCGATAATATTTAGATATTTATTGAGCTTAAAAATGAAATTGTCCATATTATCTATTTTCCACTCATAATAAATCATGACTATTTTAAATTTGTAGTTCTATAATATTTAATATAAAATATAAAGTAAGAATTATAAACTAATATAAAATATTAGTTTTTAAGATGATATTATTTTATTTATCTTTTTATTACTAATAATTTTATAAAGTAAGAGTTAATTTGTTTTCTAAAAACTTTTATTTCAATAATGCTGCATAAAAAACAATTAAATAAAAAAGGAGACAATTGGTGGGCAAATAATCATGGGAAGAGCTTAGACTTAGCTGTAGAAAATTGAAAAATAAAAGAAAAGAGGTCATGTCGGTGGAAATTTAGGGAAGAAAAGAAGGAAATTGGGAAAAAAAAAAAGAGACAAATAGACCAAAGCACTGGCTCATTTCCTGCATAGTAAAAACTACATACATGCTCCCACTATATATATATATATATATTAATATATATATAATTTTTCTTTGTTTGAGTATTTAAATTCTAATCCAAACCAAAATAAAAAAACCTTTCTTCGTCCAAAAAATTCTATTTTTTTGATTGGGTTTTCTCAGAAACTGATCTCAGATTCATATCTTAAAAAACAGAAAAAAAAAAACCCAACTTTTCAATAACTTACACTTCCATTACCTCCAAAACCCAACAAAAACAAAAACCCAATTCACATAAATAAAAAAGGAAGAAGCTTTTTAGTTAATCTTCTCATTTCCTTTTTCACTGAATCAAGCTGCCACTTTGCTTTCTATTCAGGTTCAGATTCGTAACTCTTTTTCAGCTCCCTCTCTTTGTTGGTTATATATGTGGGTTCCTTCTTGTTGTTTTGTTTATTGCTTGTGGTGCTCTGATTTGATTCAAGGTTTATCACTTGAAGATTGAAGCTGCAGAGAGCTGAAATTTGATTGACTTGGGTGGTGCTGTGAGTTGACTAAAAGGGAATTGCAGAAAAAAGAGGTATATTCATTATTGGTTCTGTAAAGATTCGATCTTTAGATTCATAGAGGAAAATGGGTAATTTTATAATTTACCAGTAAGTGATGTGGTTGGCTGTGTCAAGTTGTGGTTAATTCAGAGATTTATTTTTATTAAGTGAGAAATGATGCGATGTGATGTGACTTGTTAGATTCTTATTACTTCAGTTGTTTGTTTTTCTGTAGCTTTTGTGTTAGAGAAAGTTTGATTCTAATTGTATTTTTTGGACAGGTCAATTCGGTTTGTTCCGAAGAGCATTTTTGGGACAAAGCTTTTACAAGTTCTATGTATTGATCCCTGCAAGAGCTGAAGTTTTCAAAGGTTTATCATACAATTTTTGAAGGATTAGCTTATTAACCTGGAGGAAGTAATAGAGCTTGACGAAATTTTGAGGCTCAGGGATTGCTTAGATTAGTGTTTGATTTTGAATTTTGGTATTGGGATGGGCTGCGAGTGTTCAAAGCTCTCCAAGCTCTCCGCCTGTTGTTGGAGTTCTGAGGTTGATGGATCAGTTCCTGAGGGCCAAAATGAGGGTGAGTGGAATTTGTAGTTTTTGGTTTTGTTTGTTTGAGGGCATGATTTTAATCTTGAATTGGTCGTTCTTGGTAGAAAATGAGGAGAAGGATGAAGTTGATGATTTGCCTCCATTCCGTGAATTCTCCATTGAAGTACTCAAGATGGCAACATCTGGGTTTTCTGTGGAGAACATAGTTTCTGAACATGGGGAAAAGGCCCCCAATGTGGTGTACAAGGGTAAGTTTGAGAATCAGAGGAAGATTGCTGTAAAACGATTTAATAGATCTGCTTGGCCTGATGCCAGGCAATTTTTGGTAAGTGAAGCATGTGTTCTCATCTCTTTCTCTAATTCCTTGGCTTTAGAAGCTATTTTGTTATCAGTGCACTGTCACATGGCTACTGATGTGGCAATCTTCAAGTTCTTGCTTTATGATGGCTATGTCCCCGTCTTTGACAATTTTTTATTTTTTTTAAAATTCAGGATGAAGCAAGAGCCGTTGGTCAGCTCCGGAACCATAGGCTAGCAAATTTGCTTGGCTGTTGCTGTGAAGGCGAGGAAAGGCTACTTGTTGCAGAATTTATGCCCAATGATACATTAGCAAAACATTTATTTCATTGTAAGATTGTTTGTTGGTGCCTTTTCCTGAGTTTAGCGTTTATGTAATGTTATCATCTTGAGTAATTTGCACCACAAATGGGCATGTAACCTAAGTTCTGCCATTTGCAGATTTAATATAGTTATTTTACTTCCTATTTGATATGGGATTACATGCTTCTGTTTTCATCTACATTTGTATCCTATTGAAGGCAAAAGCTTTGGAATTTCACTTGCAAGACATTCTTTAGAATAATGAGTTTGGCAACATGACTGTGACTTTCTTTGTACTGAGATTTTGCTGCTACATGTATCTTTTATTTTCTTTCTCTAACTTTTGCCTGGCTTATTTAGGGGAAACACAACCGATGAAGTGGGCGATGAGACTTAGGGTGGCTTTACATCTTGCGCAAGCTCTAGAATATTGTACTAGCAAAGGGCGTGCCTTGTATCATGATCTGAATGCTTATAGAGTTGTTTTTGATGAAGTAAGTATGCATTTTCAATTATTATATTTTCTTTTATTTCTACATTCAGGATTCACTTATCATCCTCATTGAACATTTTTGTTTTTTTAGGAGGGAAATCCTCGACTTTCTTGCTTCGGTCTGATGAAGAACAGTAGAGATGGAAAAAGTTATAGTACAAACCTGGCATTTACTCCTCCTGAGTATCTGAGGACAGGTAACTAGATAAATGTTTCCCCATATCCAGACTTCATGCTGCTTGTGATTCATTGTTATATTTTGTGTGCATGGGATTGTTGTAACAAATAAATCATAGTCTCAGATATTATAGTGCATCACATTTGCCATTCAACTTGTTATCACTTATCATGATTTATACTTTTTGAATCATGAATGTCTAAATATTGGGATTTCTATTCATTGATGTCTGAAGTAAATTTTCCATTTTCATTCTTTCTGCAGGGAGAGTAACGCCAGAAAGTGTAATGTATAGCTTTGGCACCCTTTTACTTGACCTTCTTAGTGGAAAACATATTCCTCCTAGCCATGTAAGTTGTCTCTCTATACCCAGTATATTATCTGATAACCCTGATTCCCCAACAAGGATGAATACTTAATTCACTTAATTTAAATACAAGGTTATTTTCAGTTTCTAAATAACTAGCATGAAAATGTTAACCTGACTCTCCCTTTTGTTCTCTTAATGTCTCTTTTTCCTACTTGGTTTATCGGATGGTATTTATGGTGTGCCATTGGAGACTGGTGTTTAGATGCTGTAACAAAGCTCTCTATGATTAAAAATAGAACTATGAGGTGACCTACTGTATCTTTCTTTGTTTACTAAAGTAAATCCTTCTTTCCAACCCATCTCAGAAAAGGGGTGAAAAACTATAAAAAAAAAAAAAAAAAGGAATATGAGACGGTAGAAATATAAAATTTCCACTACATAAATGGAAGAATAGAATTAAATAAGGGTTTAGGTTCAATGTAGAAATCGAGGCACTGATAACATTCCTTCCTTTCTATTATTGGTATCTTAAAAAAGAGCTATCGAGTTCTTAATCTCCCTTAGTTGGAAAATTGGATTTAGAGACAATCTGTAAGTCCAACATATCCCTTCAACTGTTTGAGGGCCTATCCTAGGAAGGTTGGTGTGCTTCATATTATACTCGAGGAGGCACTTAAAAAGTTTGAGATGACCCAAGGTATTAGGACAGATACTTTCCTACTTGATTTCTTTGAGATTTCAGGGTGGAATGGTACATCTTTTCGTTGGTCGTGTTGCAATTTTCCCATTGGGAAAAGGGTTTCCAATGCAATGGTCTCTGATTTTGAGGTGTGTTGTTCCACTCTTTTAGACCATCTAACTCTATGAATAACTGCCAATATCCTTCGAGTCTCTTGCCTCTCTCTCTCTCTCTTTGTCCTTGAGCTCCTGCCTTTTCGGTTTACTGAGTTGTAGAAGACCACATGCAATCAGACAAACGGGCCCAAACAAAATTCTATTGGGATACCTGATTTTATTAGCAGAGCCATAGCCATCTGTTTTCTGTGGCTGATCCTTAGTTGCTGATGGTTATGAAGTTTTGTGAGAATTTAACTATTGTATGGCAGCTTTCTGCTTTTGTACTGTTGGCTTTTAGTTGGATTGAATTTTACAATTTATGAATGAATAAATTTGGAGAGTTGTCATTGTCCTTATATCTTCTTAAGCACAATCACCTCTTGGTTTTATGTAGAATGTGCATATTATTTTATCAAGCACAATGACTAGATTGGTATCTAGTATAATGGATGGTCCAGTGGGTGTTCAAATTCATAGAGAAACTTCCACATTGGAATTTATCTTTTGCTCTATTCTTTTAGGATATTTGTGGAGTTTAGGAGACTTGTTGGGATTGAAGCAAACTGTAATATGAGATTGAGAAAAGTTGGAAACGTCATTAAAAAGAATTTAAATACCACCGCAGCTGACTAATCTAGAATATCCAAAGCAAGATAACTGTACCTTGGCTTAGAATTGGATGGTGGCAGTAGTATGATCAGAATTAATTGTCCCTCTATTCTTTTTCTTTGATTTGATGCCCTAACTTTAAATACTTTCCTTGGCAGTTATTTCACATGCCAGTCTGACCTAGTATATTTTTGCAATTGACAAACTGATCTTTTGCTTCACTATAACTGAATGTCTGTGATCTCATTCAATTGATCTAATATTGAAATGTGTTATTTATTTTAGGCACTGGATTTAATAAGGGACAGGAATATTCAGATGCTGACAGATTCGTGCTTAGAAGGCCAATTTACCAATGATGATGGGACTGAGTTGGTGCGACTAGCCTCTCGATGTTTACAATATGAGCCCCGTGAACGGCCAAATCCAAAGTCATTAGTTACCGCTTTGATTCCTCTTCAAAAGGATACAGAGGTTTATTATCTAATCTTTCTCAAGTAATTGAATATATTAATCCATTTACGCTCTTAAGTTTCACACTGATCCTACCAGTTGTAGCAAGTAGAAATCTATCTGTATCTTAGACATCATATAATGTGCAAGGATTGCATACATCTATTCCGCTTGCGGAAGTGAGATTTAAGTGATATTTATTCTGCAGGTCCCTTCTCATGAATTAATGGGCATTCCAGATGGTGCTGCAGCTTTACCTCTGTCAGCACTTGGTGAGGCCTCCTTACGAATGGATTTGACTGCCATACATGAGATCTTAGAAAAGCTTGGGTATAAAGACGATGAGGGTGCTGCTACTGAGGTTTGTTTCTGATAACGTCAAATAGAAATTGTAACTAATTGCTGTTGAAATAGTCATCTAAGCTTTACTTGTTTGTTTCACAATTTGGTATCAGTTTCACATTGCTTTAATATGTTTAGACTCTTATCACTCAAATTTTTCTTTCATGGTTACTGATTTCCTGATGATGCCAGACTGTTTCGGCAGGTTTATACGTATTGCTGATTGTTGTTATTTCTGCATTGCAGCTCTCATTCCAGATGTGGACCAATCAGATGCAGGAAACATTAAATTCTAAGAAAAAGGGTGATGTTGCTTTCCGACATAAAGATTTTAGAGCTGCCATCGAATGCTATTCTCAGGTTAGATTGCTTGCCATTCTTTCTAGATTTTCCGTAATTTGGGGCTGGATGAAGTGAAGAAATTAAGGAATATCAGTAGTTTAACTGGGGAATAGAAGTTGTTTTGAGAGAGAGAGAGAGAGAGAGAGAGAGAGAGAGAGAGAGAGAGAGATTTTTCTAGATGCAAATATTTAGATATGTATGGGAAAATTGTCCAAAATTGAGCTAACACTTGATGAAATTTGCAGTTCATTGATGTTGGAACCATGGTTTCTCCAACTGTTTATGCACGCCGAAGTCTGTCTTATCTCATGAGCGACATGCCACAGGAAGCGCTAAATGATGCATTGCAGGCCCAAGCAATATCCCCTCTCTGGCATATTGCATCTTACTTACAGGCAACAGCACTTTTTGCATTGGGAAGGGAGAGCGAGGCAGAAGCAGCTCTCAAAGAAGGATCAACTCTTGAAAATAAAAAGCCAACAAATGCTTGATGATAGAAAATGATGATGCTCAAAATAAAGCTCTTCTTGAATTGCTCTTTCCCTGAAGATGACCACCAAAGGGCAAATACAAGCTTAGTTTGTTCAGGCAGGATGATCAAGTGTTTTTAAGCCTGACAGCAAAGCATGGAACTGAAGGGGGCTGTAAATGGTCTCCTCCTTCTGCATGTGTGATTGGTTGTCATCTTGAAGAATTCTTCCAGAAACATTGTTGGATGGGTTGGTTTTAGTCAATTTTTTTTTCTTTTGGGTATTTGCCATATTGGGACACTCACATGCACATATGAACAATCTACCCTTTATTTCTGTTTGCTGACCTTTTCCAAATACACCAATCTAGGGAAATAATTTAAGACGCTCATGGAATAGATTACATGTTTGTTTGTAAAGGGATTCAGCTGTTGTTTAAAAGTTGCACTTAGAGGGTGAATAGAAGATTTCTTTGCAAATCCTTGTAATTTATGTACAGTGCTATTTGTTGTCGTTGCTGCTGAAGCTGAGATGCAATCCCTTATATTTTTTCTGCTTGTTTCTTTCTTTTTTCTCCTTTCAATTGGAAGAAAATATTATTATGTTGATATTCTTTTTTCCTGCCTTACTAGAATTATTTCACATATTGCAAAAGAGATTAAAAGAAAAATTCTAAGATGGAAGTCATTTTCCAATTTTCTAATCTTCTGTAACTTAAAATAAAAAATTATATTGATTTTGATGATAGCTAATTGATAATTGTAATTTCTTGATGGGTTCAAATAGAAAGAAATTGTAATTTGCTGATAATGGTTGGCTATGTTTATTAGGCATTTTTTTTTATCAATTACTCTCCTTGCTTATGAGGCATTTTTGATCAATTTCTCAAGTAAAAAGAACTAATACCAACAAGATGTATATATGTTGCGTGCATACGATACAAGTGAAGTGATAGTAACCCACATAGGATAAATGCATAAATAATCAACAATCCCACAAAAAAATCAACACAAAAGGTGACTTCACCTCAGTCCTACACGCTGTATATAAACAATACCCTCCTTATTGAACCTCATCAAACAACATAACATTCAAAGACACCCCCACCCAAAACAGCAACACCATTTATAGTTTTGTTCATGAGCATGTATATATCAAACTCTCTCCACTTCTCTTCAAGCCTCTTCACCCTCCTCCTCCTCTTCCTCATCATGATCCGCGGCAGCGTCTTGATACTGTTGATACTCTGATACCAAATCATTCATGTTACTTTCTGCCTCAGTGAACTCCATTTCATCCATTCCTTCCCCAGTGTACCAATGCAAAAATGCCTTCCTCCTGAACATAACAGTGAATTGCTCCGAGACACGCCTGAACATCTCTTGAATAGAGGTAGAATTCCCCATGAATGTTGATGACATTGATAACCCTGTTGGTGGAATGTCACATACGCTTGACTTAACATTGTTAGGAATCCACTCCACAAAGTATGATGAGTTCTTGTTTTGTACATTCATCATTTGTTCATCAACTTCTTTTGTGCTCATTTTGCCTCGGAACATAGCTGAGGCAGTCAAGTATCTACCGTGCCGCGGGTCAGCTGCACACATCATGTTCTTAGCATCCCACATTTGTTGTGTCAGCTCAGGGATTGTTAAGGCACGGTACTGTTGCGAGCCACGAGAGGTCAGGGGTGCAAATCCTACCATAAAGAAGTGGAGACGTGGGAACGGGATTAAATTTACAGCTAGTTTTCGAAGATCAGAGTTGAGTTGACCGGGGAAGCGAAGGCAGCATGTTACTCCACTCATTGTTGTAGAGATCAAATGGTTAAGATCACCAACTGTAACATATAATTCAAAAAGCACGTCCTAAATCAGACACAAAAACAAATAAATAACACTTATGCTCAATGATGTAAGGCCTCACTGAGTTCCAATATGAGAACGTTTCAAAGCGAGGAGTCCGTGTTGGTCAAATTCATTTTAGCCAGCATCAACCACATAAAGCAGGAACTAGTTCCATACCCAATGTGCTATCAGAACAGCTCATGATTTCACCATGGTACAATCTTGTTAGTTTATATGAAACATGTCAAAGAACACCTAAAAGCTCAAATCTGTAGCTAAGAGTGCACTGCCTAGAGTGGTTTTAGCATAACAATTACCATGTGAAAGAAAATGTTAGGAAAGAAAAAAATAACTTACAGCTAGGATTGGTGAGTTTAAGAGTTCGAAAGCATATATCGTAAAGTGCTTCGTTGTCAAGAACCATACACTCGTCAGCATTTTCAACTAACTGGTGCACAGATAAGGTTGCATTGTAGGGCTCAACCACTGTATCAGAGACCTTGGGAGAAGGGAACACTGAGAAAGTTAACATCATTCTGTCAGGATACTCTTCCCTGATCTTTGATATAAGCAGAGTTCCCATTCCTGAACCAGTTCCACCTCCCAAAGAATGACAAACTTGGAAGCCTGATTACATTTCAACAATCATCAATCAGTACATACTTGAAAATGGAGAAACAGAAGAAGGGTGTCATGATAAAAGATACCAACCTTGTAAGCAATCACAATTCTCAGCTTCTTTGCGAACAACATCAAGAACAGAATCAATCAATTCTGCACCTTCAGTGTAATGCCCTTTAGCCCAGTTATTACCAGCTCCATTTTGGCCAAAAACAAAGTTGTCAGGCCTAAAAATTGGACCGTAAGGACCAGTTCGCAAGCTGTCCATGGTACCTGGTTCAAGGTCCACTAGCACTGCTCTGGGCACATACCTGCCACCACTAGCTTCATTGAAGTAAACATTAACTCTCTCGAGTTGAACATGGGAGGTACCAACATAGTTTCCTTTAGGATCAATGCCATGTTCATCACATACAACTTCCCAGAACTTGCCTCCAATTTGGTTACCGCATTGACCAGCTTGGATATGGAGAATTTCTCTCATTTTTCTTTTCTGATAGAGCTAAGTGAATAACACAAGAGAGGAGATGGGTGAGGGAAAAAAGGGATGGTGCAAGGCCTTTTTGTAGGTGATATAAGAAGGTATGTATTAAAGATGGTGATAATGATTTTTTTTTATTATATTCTCTATGAAAAAAAATGATAACAATTCCAATGAATAATATCATGCGTCTTTGTTAAGTAGGAGGCAATGTCAATCTCCAACAGGAGTTGTGAGCTGGATATGAAAGGAGACAACAAGATGCATTCTAGCTTCCTTGGCTTTATTCAATCCAAAATTACCAACTAAACCTCTTATGGAAAATAAATTAGATTACATCAATACCCATTTTTGTTGTGTAGGCTTTCTTTTTAATATTAATCATATATTGTCATTTGCTTAATTAACCTTCACTTAGTTACATGTAGGGTGTTCATCGTTCGGTTCGGTTCAATTCGGTTCGGTTTAATAGAATCCGAAACCGATCAATTAACGGAAGCTAAATTTTGAAACTGAATCAAACTGAAGTGTATATGAAAACTGAGCCTTCGATTTTTTTAATTTAGTCGGAAATTTCAGTTTGGGCCTAAATGAATCAAATATACAAAGAGCTTCACATACATATACCAAAAACTAAAAAAACTTCCAAAAATGTCATTGATAAAAAAAACTTTCAAAATTATTTTTTCTAACTTTTTTCTTTCAAACATAAACCATTTTCCTTACCACCGTTATTTTTAATGATTTTTTTCAGCATTTTTTTCTTTTTATTGTTTTTTTCTAACATTTTTTTACTGATTTTTTTACAATTTTTTTCCTTTTTGCTTTATACTTTTTTCTCAACATTTTTATTTATTTTTTTCAACATTTTTTTCTTTATACTGTCTTCA
>CATIWM010426100.1:0-20976 GCA_949671775.1 Mallotus repandus | reverse complement strand
TTTTAATTGTTGATTAGTTTGTGAGTTAGAGTCTTATTGTTAATGATGAGGGTTTTGTTGCTTTGATTGTTATTTTAACTTCTCATTGACATTGTTTGTTTAATTTATTATCTAATTCAGGGTTTTTACCATTTTTGAGTCATTTTGATTGTGTTTTTTATTATAAACCTTAATTTGTGTGCCTTATGAAGTTGTAGTTGATTTGTAAGTCTTAATGTGCATATGTTGTGTTCTAAGTGTTTGTTGTTGCAATCTTTGATTCAAGTACCTTATGTATGTGTATTATTTTCAATTTAGAGTGTAATGAGTCTCAATTTGCATATTTTATTTTTTATTTGGTCAATTTAGGGCTTTTCATGTGTTGTTGTTAATTTGTGAGTTAATTTTATTTCTAAATGCAATTAGTGTCCATTTGATGTCTTAAGTTTAATTAGAGTCTTGTTTCTTGTTATTAACAATGTCAATTTATCAATTTGCTATTTAATTTTTCTTTCTTAATTATAATAACCTTTATTTACTCTTATTTAAGCTATGATATATATATACTACATTAATTCTCTACTTCTACTCTTATTTGTTTGCATTGTTGCATTTTCATACATTCATGTGCTTTTATGTTTATCACTTGCTTAATGCATGTCACTATCATATGTGTGCTCATTTTTAGATCCTCTAGTTGCATATTTGTATGCACCTTGGCTTGCATCACTTGCATACTTTCATGAATCTCAGAATTGCATCACATTGTATGAACCCCGGCTTGCATTATGCATCATCTTTGCATGCACCCTGGATTTATTTAATGCTTATGTGAGCATGCATTTTCATTAGCATCATGCATTGCATATCATATCTCTTATTATCAATATCAAGATCTCAATTACCAACTAACTTCTACTTACTTCTTCTAACCTTTACTAACAGTTACTTTTATTGTCATTTACTTTACAAGCATTTCTTACTATTTATCATTTTTTTTATTATCAATTCTCAATTTATGTTCTATATTGTTATGTTCTATCAGTTGCTATCATACTCCAAGCTCTCAATCTATTTCTCTTAATATTTATGTTTTATATGTTCTATAATATCAATCTCTAACCTCTACTCCTCCTATTTCTCTTTTTATTTGCTTTTGGATATTTGTAATTTTATCATTATATGTACCTCTTATTATTATTATTATTATTATTATTATTTATGCTTTATCTTATTATGAGATTAATAATATTGAACTCACTTTTGTTGTTTATGCTTAATTTTTTCTTGATTTGGTATCAGAGACCAATAATATACAAAAAAAAAAAACCAATTTATTCTTGATGCTTTCCATGATTTCTAGCGTAATTAATGGTTTAAATAAAATGAATCTTTCTATATACTTTCGCATAAGTAATTTCCTTTGTTATTTTAATAAATTGACTTTTTAATTTATTTTCTCAATTTCCTTCTTTTTATGAATAAATCTCACTCATTTTCTACTCTTTAATGGAATTTTGTGTCTACCTTAATAATAAATATGTTTCATATTCATTCCTTATTTTCATCATTTCACATCTCATTAACAATTTTTCAAAACCACTTTGCCTTTGATAAATTTAATACTTTTTTTGTGCTTTGTTTATGTTATTATTGTTTTCTTAGTTGATCATGCAAGGATATGGATCACAATTTCTTTTGCTTCTAAATTTTCAATAAATGATTTGGTTTTATGTTCAATAATTTAAGATGAAAGAAATATCTGTCCAATGGACAAAATTGATAGTTTGAGGCCTAATTTGATGGAAACTCATATTGTGAATTAATGGTTCACATAATTCACCAAATATTATCTTTAAATGCTTTTCTAACTCTTTCTAATTTAAATTTTAAAAATTATTCATTTTACTTTGTCTTTAAAGCCAATTTAAAACTCATTTTAAGCATTTTATACTTCTTTTCTTTATTTTAGCTTTTAAAGTTATTTCTCTTTTATTTTTCAAATAAAATGTTTATGGCCCCGAAATTAGGAATATGGAGAAATCATGGAAGGATGTTCGCAAATGTGTTAGCTATTCTTATCTCTTATCTTTTTTAATTTATTGTTTCTTATTGCTTTTTATTTACTTTCTTATTTTCTTGATTAGCATGTTTATATTTGTTCATAATATGATTTTTCCATGAATATACTATAATTATCATGTCATAAATAATTAGTTTATTTGGCTTGCCATGTTTACATGAGTTATGCATCATATTATTGCACTTTATTTTATAATTTTATTCTGTACATTGCATTTTGCCATGCTCATGCATCATGCCATGTTCATGCATATTATATTGTTATGTACTTGTGTGTATATTGTGTTTGCATTTGCATGTAATAGTTGATCTATGATAGTACATATTTATTGAAAGCACTGGATAAAATTAGTAAGGTCGGCTCAACTCAGCATTCGGGTGGTATGGAAATACCTCAAATATAGAGAGTCTAATCCTATTGACATCAACATTAAAACCCAATGTTTTATGCAATGGGCGAATGTGGTTTCAAGCGAGGGATTCAAGTTTACCTTAGTCCTTAAAGGGATAATTTCTCGGGTGATATTGAGTGGCAACTCTTTATTTCTCCTTCTTGAGTAAAGAGTTATAAGTGTGTTTATGTCATCTTCAAACTCTTTCAGTATTCCCTTCACTAACCTTTTACTTTCCCGTAACAACAAAAGTATGTGATCTAAAAAGTGTCAAGTCAGGCCTGTTGGCGTCAACACTCTCATACTAAGACAACTTGGTTAATCGACAGATGTGGTTTTTCTTCTTATATCAAAGGCTTTTTAGATGTTTGCAAGTAGTAGTGCAAGTGACATGCAAAGATATTATGATGGTGGAGGTTCCACACCTAGCCTTATATCAAAGACTAACGCACTAACCGATTTATCCATTGGTAATAAAATTAAAAAATAAACAAAAGTTGTTTTATATTCTTCATTACGCAGTGTTATTAGGTCATACTAGGCTTATTAGATTTTTCACACCAAGAGAATGGGACGAAAGCCATACTATTTTAAGATTAATCTAAAAAATAATTTATTTAATGATATTAAAAAACAAAAAGAAAGGTATTTAGGTAGTTTCTAGAAAAAAAAAAAAAAAACCCTCCTAAAACCATGAAAAACCAGAAAAAGAAAAAAAGAAACCAGGGCCCGGGAGAGAGAAGGAGATGGTGGGTGAGGAGAGAGAAGGCTTACAATTTTAGTAGTTTTCACTTTCTCGTCACTTAATAATTAAGAGCTCAAATTTTTATTACATGGATACTTTCATTTCATCATCCCACGCAAGATATTTTTAATAAGAGGCGAGAGTACAACCTATTTTAACAAGACAGTGGAATTAGTAAATGTACACGATTCCTTAGACGAGGGGCCAAGTCAGAGTACGATGTACCAATAGAACCTCTAATAAAGAAGAGAGGTTGAGATGCTTGCCTTAGTGGTCATGCAAAAAAGCAAAAATCTAAGGGAAGAAGACTAAGCAAAAACATACGACAGAGAAGAGAAATGAGATTCTTTCCTGCTCATGTAATCACACAAGAGAATCATTTTATTGTACTCCAGATCTAGTCTGCCATGATATTATTCTGTTCTGTGGATTATATAATGTGCAAACAAACCTTGAGCCTTCCTTCTATCTTCGATATCAACAAGGCTCAGTTTCACTACCACAAATACCTAAAACTGACTAACTTGAACTTAAAGATACATTATGTACTCAGTTGAGTATTTCATAATTACACTAACCTTTTGTTCACTTCTCTGTTGTCAATCAAAACCAAACACGACGTCAATGAAAAACCAAAAACATAATAGAAAAAAGACGTAACAAAAATAATGATTGGCACTGCTCCTCGTCTTCCCTGTGGGGGCTGCCATTCCATGACTTTTTACATTCCATAAACCCAGAATCTGCATCACCAATGAAATTCATCTTCATTAAAGTGGTCTAGGGACATTACCAATAATGGGATGGACCATGCTAGTTGTTACAAGTAGAAAGGCGGAAAGGTGTTAATGCAATAATTTCCAGTCACAATAAAAGATCAGAAAGTGTTGGTGATTGAATGGGAGCCAGCAACACAGCTTTCCAAACATTGGCAACATAACTAGACATCCTAAATCTTGTAAATTAATTGAAACAAAACAGTATCAAACAGTGACGAAGTGTGCATACTGAGACTAGACTTGGAAAAGCACATAAAGTGAGAAGATGATTCAGAAAAATTGGGAAGGGAATTCCAGATTGATATTTATAAAATAGAGCATGCATGCAGAACCTTTGTCTCTTTCTCTGGCAATTTCATCGGCTGTGGGACAGTGGAACATATTTCAGTGGCAACTGATAAATCGAGAATCATGTCCAAAGGACCCCAACATCAGGCATGCTACTTCCAACAATTTTCCTGCACATGTTTGCATATTTTTAGCACAGGCAAAATGAAAAAGATGTTGCTACAATGAACTAGACATTTTTTCTTGTCTTTTCAAAATCTGTGGGGAAATTTTCTTTTCTTCTCTTTTCTTTAATGTTTCAAATTTAATTCCTGGCACCCACCTATTCCCGCTTTGAGTCAAACAAAAACACACACACAGAAGATTTTTTGTCTTGTTGGGGATGTTGTGTGGGGGGATTGAAATCTGACTGGCAGTTTTAGATGTCCCCATAGGGCAGTTTTAGATGTCCCCATAGGGGGGTCCTTCCTAATGCTTGTTATTGACAGTTGGAATTCTCTAAATCCCAATCTATGAAGCTGCATAAATTCGACTCCAAAAAATTACTACATTTTTATTCTCTTGTCTGACGAGTATGCACCTCTACTCATTGTGATAACTCAAATGAGTAGTTCTGAAGTTCAACTTCGTAAAGCAACTTGTAGTTGCAAGTCTCCGTGGATCCGGGGATGAGTAAGACTAAAACACAGGGAAAGAACTAGCATCTATTGTGCACTCACCATAAAACAAAACTAAGAATACCTAATAACTTATTCAACTTATTATTGAAAGAGAGAGCACAATAAAGGTGAAAGAGGATTAGAGTCTTACAAAGTTAGGGAAATTGCAGAATCAGATTCGTCTACATTGCCAATTCCGGCCATAGTTTGGCACAATCTGACCATTTTCCTCAAGATAAGTTCTATCCTAGTTAAGATGGAACACCAAATAAATTCATACATTTGATCCTAAAACTAAACCAATTAGACTCGACTCTGCTGTTCATGAAATGAATTGCAAGATCAGATTATGCTTCTTTTATCAACCATTTACTATGCCAACTCCAGCACTTCAACCCATCAAAAACCTCATCTTAAAAAAAGAGTCAATCACAGTGATTCCAAACCCCTAACTACCCTTGTTGCCTCTCATCATCTCTTCACGCAACAAAAACATCTCAAAGAAAGTCACCGTCTCCTAATCCTTCGCAAAGTAATCCACAGTTACAGCCTAGACATTGCATCCCTAGCTTATCACTGAACAAAAAGTAGCAGAATTTATCATCTTACTAAAGAACTAACCAAACCTAACATCTCATGAACATCAAAATCCTACATATTTACAATCTTTAGCAATATATATAACGAAGATACAAAACTCAAAAAAAAAAAAAAAAAATGGAAATTTGATTAAAAAGAAAATAAAATATACCTCTCCTGGTCTTGGTGACAACCTTAGCAACCTTAACATCCTCTTTCTCCACAACCTTCTTCTTCTCCTCCGGTGGAAACAAAACCCCATCAATCCCCTGAACTGAAATTCTGCCATCCGTATAAATATCAGGATCAAACAAATAAGCAACCCCGTCACCACTCCCGAATCTCACAGACCCATCAGCCTCCATAGCAACAACTTTATGAGGCACTCTCAGAGTCTCATAATTCACTTTCCCAAATCTCCTAACTGCATTATACATACTCTCCTCAGTCTGATACTCCGGCACTAAATGATAATACATTATCTGCTCTGGTGCACCTGGTTCACTCAACTGCTCTGTAGTCAACTTCGCCATCGCCTCATCATTCGGCGCAAGAACCGTTAAAACGTAACCTTCAGACACTAATTTGCCCATTTCAGTAGCTAATGATGTCAAATTCACCAGTATATCTGCAAATTCATTGTACCCTCCGTACTGTAATAATGTCGTAATAAAGTCTTTCACTTGTGCTTCCCCATTAAAATGATGGTGGGGTCCTCCTGGTCCCGGTGCCGGCGCCGGAGCCAGCGAAGGCCCTGGCGCCATCGCTTCGAATATAGATAAAACCGGTGGCGAACCGGGTTTTGCCGGCGGCGAACTGGGTTTTTTAAGACGGTTTGTTCTTGGGTCGACTTCTGGTGCTCCTTCTGGTTTAACGGCAGTAATAGACCGGAGATTTCTCCGGCGATTGAAGTCATTTTCTACTGACTGTGGAATTAAAACCCGTTCGATCCCGTGGATAATTCCATCGGGGCGGGTTATAGAATCCGGGTGGATAACTTCAGCATTACCGACAATTTTTTCTCCAGATACTTTACTAGTTAAGTTAAGATAACACCCACCATTGGAGGAGAGAGTGGTGTGGAGGCTGGACTCGGAGTAACTCGGCCATTGGTCGGAGTTGACACGGGAGGGGATGATGTGAAATAAAATGAGGTCTTGTAAGGATTTGATGTTGCCTGGTTCAAGCAAGAAGCGTTTAAAAAGGGGGTCTAAGTCACGTTCAAGAGCTTCGTTTCTAGGAGCGAAGATGCTGATGTTGTGTCTGCCAACAGCTTGTTCAAGTGTTTGAAGAAGGAGTGCTTTCTCGAGTAACTCGGCGAGTTCTGTGTAATGTGAGTCAAGTAGTGCTACTAAGACTGAGTTTGAGTTTATTTGGATTGAGTTTGGATTGGAAGAAGAAGAAGAAGAAGTGGATGATACTTGTTGCAATGCCATTGAAGTTCTGGAAAGGAGAAGCAGATGGGAAATTCCGGCAATGAAAAAGAAGGTGATAATTGGGGAACAATCCATGGCAATTTGCTACAACAGAAACACAGAGCAATGATAAATGTGTACTGTGGGTATATGTGAAGAGAGAGGGGAAGAAGAAAGGAAGAAGAAAGGATGATTGGTTGAGGTAAAAAAAAAATAATAATAATAATAATAATAAAGAAAATTTTACTTAGAGGTTGATGCTATGTCTGCGACCAAATGCTTTTATGTTTGTCTTGACAGTAAGGCTGCTACTGGCTTCTTTTTACGTACCAATTGTGTTTTTAACTGTATGTGGCGTTTACGTGTTTAGTCTTAAATACGAGGCAAAACACATTAGTAATCCCCTGAACTTTGTTATTTGTTATTTTATTTTAAGGATAAAGGTAAATTATTATTTGGCTGATATATTTTGTCTTAATACATTATTTAGTCCTTGACATTTTAAAAATATATTTATTTATTTATTCTCGTATTTTGATTGGTTAAATTTGTTAATCCTTATGGGGGCTTTTTAGCAGTCAATTCAAAAAAATAATGGTCAAATTAAAAAATAAAAGGAAAAGTCATAATATATTTATTTATTTATTCTCGTATTTTGATTGGTTAAATTTGTTAATCCTTATGGGGGGCTTTTTAGCAGTCAATTCAAAAAAATAATGGTCAAATTAAAAAATAAAAGGAAAAGTCATAAACACCCTTTATGAACTCATTATCATCATCTTCTTTTTCTTCTGCTTCTGCCAATTACCCATCATCATCATCGTCAGAGATTATCCACCATTTGTAGAAGTCATCACTCTAGCTCGATGAAGCTTTTGGGTGCTTCCACTTCAAGGAATTACACAAAATCCCAATTACATAATTTTTTTTTTGAACAAAATCATTTTCCTTTTTATTACATGATGATTGAACATAAGCTTGAAGGCCCAACCGATGGAAAACATATCTAACAACAGTCCTCTTTCCATAGCCTGCAAAGAAAGGCCATTAAGCTTGTATTTGGTAATAAATCTGACCATGCACTAAGAAGGATTTTACTTTATGATGTGTATAATGAATTACAAGGCAAGAAACAAACGACAGGACCATATAGTAGGACAGAAACTTTAAATTTTGAAGAATAATTTGCAAGGCAACAAAACCTTTGGGTCCATCAATCAACAGATCTAGCGGAAGAGCAAAAGGAACAGTCCTTCCAAGCACAAGAGTTATTTGAGTGCAACTGACATGAGGAATGGCTTTATCTGATGGCTCCATCGCCACAACCTACGAATATCAATTACTTCTGAATGAGAGCCAAGAAAATGAGGACACCATCTAAGTATTTAGTGTTATTGAACAGGATATCATTCTGCAGTAATCCATAAATCAAGTTTCAATGCACATCATGAAATTTATTTAATCAAAAGCACAAGCCATTCATCTTTAAATTCAACCTAAAAAAACCAACATTAAAAAATTATAAAAATGATTGAAATCTAAATTTTAGCAATATGGGTTTTGTTCAAAAACTCTAAAAATATGAAAATCAAATGGTGACATGCTTGTACACATGCTACAGAATGCAAATTATAGAGGAGTGAGGCGTTAGTCACTTGCGAAATTGAGTGGGGAATGGAGGAACTGGCGGTGATAGGGTGGATGGGGATGGGAGATGGCGTTGGTGATTTGGGTTGTATGCGGTGGTGGTAGCGCTGCCTCATTGGCTTGGCAAATTGCTTAACCAAAAGGCTCGTCGTTCTGCTTCTATTGCTGCTACTACAATTGATAATGTGGGTTCTGCTGATTCAGCTCAGAATAGCGGCGTTAGTGGGTCTGGTTCCGGTTAGCACAGGCGGTTGTGGGATGAGTAAGGCAACTTTTTAAACCCCTCCGACGAGCTCACCGGTGAGGAGCATAATCTCTTTTTTGTAGCTTACAAGAACGTGATCAGCTCTCTGTGTGCCGCTCTGCCTGTGGCCGGAGGTGCTCCCTACATGCCTCTTTTCTTTTTTCTTTTTTTTAATCTCCATTTAGGACACACAATACAAAAGGGGTATTTTAGTCTTTTCATAACTATTTAATGTCCACTTAACGGAAAAGTTACATAAAGGATTTTTTTATTTATTTCACCAAAATACGAGGACTAATAAATATATTTTTAGAACGTCAGGAGACGAAGTAGTGTATTAGGGTAAAATACAGAGGGAAAATAATAATTTATCCTAAAGATAATGATATTGTCTTTCCTAAAACATATATAAATTTTTTAATTATGTTCTATAAAATAAAAGTTTTACAATTGAGTTTATAAACCTTTTAAAAATTTATGTGTTAGTTTTATGTCGTCTATCTAATAGAAATTGATGATATATCAATCATTTTATACATTTTCTTAAAATAAACTAATGACTTGTCAGTCATTTCTACCACTTCTTGAACTCTTTTTTATATCAAAAGATTAGCAAGCTATAATAGCTTGCTTTTCTTTTGATGATATAGTGTTCGAACATGGTAAGAAATCTCCTAATGTTGTTTATAAAAGGAAGCTTAACAATCATGGATTATTGTTAAAGTGTTTTAACAAATTGCCTTTCTTGGAATCTTATTCTTATTTTTTTTAGAGAGATAAGTACAATTTGGATCCTTGTGGTTTTGACTTTTGGCAAAACAAGTCATGTGATTTTTTTTTTGGCATTTAAGTACTCTGTGTTTCACTTTTTTTTTATAATTTAGTACCTTTCTAACTAATATAATCATTATTTTATAAGAAAATATTAAAATAATATTAAATTTCAATGATAAATTTATTCTATATATGATTTATGATCAATCTAACCATTTGGTTATTTTTAAAAATATTGTAAATTTATTTTAAAAATCATTTTTCTTTTTATTTATAATTAAATTTAAAATACATCTTGGGAGTCTATTGTAGTTAGTTGAATGATATATTACTCATTATATAATTTTAGCATTGAAAATGCATATTATTTTTACATTAAAATATACATTTTAAACAATATTTGTTAAAAGGGTACTGAAGTATAAAAAAATGTGAAACACATGTTACTTAAATGCCAAAAAAAAATCATGATCGATCTTCTCATTAGGTGGATTGGAAGTGTTGGGTTTGGGATAAAGTTTTTGTATCACTCATAATGCTTTTACTTACACTATCTTGAATCAAGGATTGTGTAAATATAATGTGCTTGAAGATGTTGTTCACTTCTCTTGTCAAATGCTCGATGTTGGTCATTCTCCTATTGTTACCACTTTCATAGGTTAGGTGGATGGCCATGTAAGAAAAATGTGCTCTTTAGACTCATAATGTTACTGAAGCTTTGAGGAAGAAAGGGTTTTATCTCAATGACAAAGCCATTAGAGAATTCTTGGATAAAGTTGCTCCTTCTTATTGAGAAAAACACTAGAGTTAGAGATGACTGACATGTCATTAGTTTGTTTTAAGGAGATTAGAAGATGACGGACATATCATCAACTTTTATTAGATTTGATGACATAAAGCTAACGTAGTAAATTTTAAAAAGTTTATGAATTCAATTGTAAAATTTTTATCTTACAAAATTTAATTGAAAATTTGATATATCTTCCAGGACTGGCAATGTAATTATCCTTTATTTTATTTAGCTCTATTGTATTGTATCAAAATCTTAAACATTTATTTTTATATCTATTTAAATACCATTATAGAGATATAAATATTGGTATCATAAAAGGACTCCTATTAAGAACCTTAAATAAGATAAAAATAAAATAACAAACAAAAGACTTAATAGTGTCAAAGAAGTAATAAAATTATAAAATAAAATTTACCTTTTACAGAAAATAAAGAATATCTTTTTCAATAAATGAAGAACACCAATATTTATCTTTCATCAAATCTACAAAATCGTAATTTTCAATTTAGTGGACTCTAAATGCTGGTGGTTTAGATAAAAAAAAAATCATCAAAATCATCAAGAGAATTACAATCACCCTGTTTGATTAACTTTCACTAAGAGTGTATTTAGTATAAATGAATTTCACAAAATTTTATGAAATTCATTTACAAATCCAAATGATATATGTTTGGTTAAAATGAATTTTGTATGGAATTCATTTGTAATTCTAAACTTTTTAATTTTTGGAATTGATTATAATTAAACTAAATTATATCAAAATGGTTAGAATTTTCAAATGAATTCCACAAATTTTAAGTCTATACTTTTAAATGACTAAAACACTCATTCTTATTTTTATTTTCAAAAGCATTTTTATATTTAAAAGGGTATATTTGATAAAAACATGAATTTAAAATTTATACCAAACACAATATAACAAAATATGAAATTCATTTCAAATGAACTTTATAAATTATTCATTTAAACTAAATATACTTCATTAATAAAAATTCATTTGCAAATGAATTCCATTCTAAATTCATTTCTAAATAAAATGAATTTCTTAATGGATTGAACCAAACAAGAGCAAACAAGAGCTAAATTAATATGATATCTTTTCTTTCATATTTTTTATTATTATCTATGATTTCTAATTGCTCCTCTATTTTATTGAAATTATTTAATTAATGTAGTTAAATTATTTATTTTATTTATATTTAAAATATTTAAATAAGATCTCTATTAGTTTAGAGTTTGAGCATTGCATAGATTTATAGATTTATGACTAGTTCATAATTGAATTGCATAAAGATTTATAAAGATTATCTATATCAAATATAATGTAATAGTAAAATCATAAATCTCATGATTCTTTTGTATATAAAAAGATATTGGAAATTTTCTATAAAAAAAAATCCTTATAGCATGGATATATAATTTTTTTTTTGAACCCGTATGAATATATAATTTTATACTACAAATTGGTGGAGAACAAACCTCTGCATTTTGTTTAGGAGTTGATGGTTTTGTATGTTGTTGTTTGCCATATAATATTGGAGGAAAATGATAGATGCGACTAACATTTATAAATATTTTTATTAAAATTATATGTATAGAATTATTTAAAGAGAGACATGTAAAAACAAACAGAGATTGTAAAAAAAAAAAAATTAACTCTCTATGAACATTAACATTTATATAACTAGTAGCTATATTAATCATTATAATTGAAGCTTGAGGCCAAACAGCTTTAGCTCTTAATCTTGAATTTAATTTTTCTATTTTTTACCAAAGTATATAAGACCTATTTATACTGAGACTATATCAAGATTTAAAAAAAAAAAAATCATTATCGTTGAATTATTTACGAAAGAGAAAAAGAGATGCATTGAGTGTCGGTCGCGGAAAGGAAATGGAAATAAGAAACGTGGCAGATGGAATAAAAAAAAAGGGAGTATGATGAATAATGTGAGATCGGAAGCAGGAGACTGGGAAGTTTCGGACAGCCTGGTAAGTGGAGCCCACGGGTGGCTGCTGTCGCCATTACAACAAGCGAAATGGAAGAAGGTGGTATTGGCGTTTTTCTTATTTTCCTTTGCTGGTCCGACTCGATTCGCTTTTGCTGCTCTGTCTCTCTCCTTAACACTATGGGTTTGACTGTTTTTTTTTTTTTTTTTTTCGTTTCGTCCTTTTACGAACCTAATGATAATGATTTGCTGGAGTAGGAAATTGTCGGCATAACATTTAACATTAGAATTCTTACATTTTATTTCAGATCCACCATTAAAAAGATAACTTTTAAAAAAAATTCTTTCAATTATAATTAATCCGATTCACTCTAAATAGAATTATAAAAGTAATATAAATATTCCAATAATTAGTTTATTTTAAAAATAACTACTCCTAAATTACTTAAAATTTAATTTCATAAAATTTCTACTAAAAACAATTTTTAAGGCTTATCAAATGAATAAAAAAGTCAAACTAAATAAATTTAAATTTGAGAGGCTTTTGAGTTGATTTATTTATGTACTTATGAGCTACTCAATTCAGATGTTTTGTTTAGTTATATTTTTCAATCTCAATTGGATGAAAATTGCACATCAACTATAATCATGAAGCATGTTAAGCATTTACTTAGTTCAAGTGGTTAAGGGAGTAACCATAATTTTTGAGGTCATAAATTTAAGTTATAGAGACAATATTTTTAGACATTTAAATATTGAACTACTCGTCTAGAACTGATTAGTTCTAACTACAGAGTCGATTCCGTTTAAAGATAGAGGGTTCAAATTTCCTCCCGTCTTCACCTCCTTATCAGAAAAAAATAATAATAATAATAATAATAATTGTTAAGCCTTTAGTTTTAATCTCGTCCTTTTCTGGAAGCTCCCGGCCAAGTGCACTATTAGGCATCATTTGCTTTAAATATTTTTGTTGTTGGTCTTCTATAATCACATACAAAATACACACCAACTCAAAAGTTAAGTTGTAATTTTAATAAATCTATAAATATACATAAAATTATTTTATATTTATTTTTACTTAATTTTATTAATTTTTGCTCCATTTAAAATTAGTATTATCTAAAACTAAAGTAATATGTAAAATGAATTACTTTAAAAGAAGATAAAATTAATGAAACCAAACATAAAAAATAAATATAAAATAAAATTGATAAAAATTAATAAATTTATTAAATTTATAATTTAATTTTTAATTAAAATTAAATTGATGAGAACATATGCAACCGTTAAAAATTTAATAAAAATTGTAATTTTAAATTTGAAATAATTTAAAAAGTAAAGAACAATAATTTTTATTTTATTAAAATATAAAGGATTAAGGTATTAGTTTTTACAAAAAATAGGGAGTAAAATGTTTAGTTTGTACAAAATAAAAGGCGTAAAATGTCATATTAATTAAGATATTAATGAAAAATTTAATGGATAGACTAAAGTATTGACGAAACTAAAATTAAAACATGTAAATGTTTGCTTTTCAAACAAGAGGGATGAGAGTTGAAATTAGGTTAAACCTTAGAGAGATAAATGTCATTTGCTCTTCTTTTTTTTTTCCTTCCCTTTCAAAATTCCCATAGAAAGTGTTAAATGATGAAGCAATGTTTTTTTTTTTTTTTTACAACTGTACTAATATTACAGAACATTGAAATTACTCAATGGATACATCAGGAGCAACATCTTTATCAAGGAGTTGTTTTGTTGTAGAGATATTCCCAGAATTCCCATTACAGGTTCCAGCAAATTGATTCCCAGAGACCCAACCCGCTACTGCATTACGTTGTATAGCAAGGTCCAATGATGGAGAAGACTTTTACCAAACTAGAAGATGACTGCGTACATTAAACCTAACCAAAGGATTAGGTGACTAATGATTCATTTACAATTAAGAAAAAGATTATATTAATTAGGTAGCATATAAACTTCGGTGGTTGGACATTAATTCAAAGTATACTTCATCATGATGGGGCAGCTTTAACCTTTTACAATTCGAAAAAAACAACATTGTCGGTGCCATTTCAGTCTGGGCTAATGCCGTTCGTGAATGCATTTGCGTACGTATATTTGAACATTATATATATATTCGTGCTGTCGATTCAGGGAGTTCCATAGTCATTGTCTCATTATTTTGTACCAACTTAATTAATAACAACACTCTTTGTATAATTTGGATAGCATGACGAATTGCCCTAAACCCATTTAAGCCCTCAATATCTTGTGTTGACATCAATCTCCAATTTTTTTTTTCTTGTCTTTTATTAAACACAAAACCATATCTTAAGCTAGTGCTATTGCCATGCGAACGATTACTAGGGGTGAACCCCACTCTAATTATTGTCATTATTATTGTTATTTGGTACAGGGATAAAGATGTTTTTAGTTGTTAAACTTTCTAAAATTTGACAATTTGATATATTAACTTTTTATTATAACCATTAAGTGTGGTAACTTGTAAAAAAATGACAACTGAGTGTATACTACAGGTTACTAACAAGTTGCTCTTCAACAATGCACTATTTCAAAATTAAAAGATTTTATTGTCCCTAAACTTAAAAAAGCATAATAATAATAATAATAATAATATTATTATTATTATTTTATAATTTTTATTTATTTATAATTGATCTTTTAGTTGTTTTTTAGTTAATAAAAAATTTATAAATTTTTTATTTTGCAAAAATTGAAAAATTAAATTTTTTTTTGTCTATTTTTATTTTCTATTTCACTTTTCTCTCTTTAATATACAATTTTTAGTAAATTTAATAAAATTGAAATTTTAGTCTAGAATTTTTCTTTTAGAAATATGTATTTTGTTGATTTATTATGATTTAACAAGAAAAATAAAATATTGTTATTTTTTAGTAGAAAAGGCAAATTTAAATCACTGTCATAGGTAGTTTAGTCATTTTTTATGTAACCTGCTGTATACACTTTGTTGTTATTTTTTTACATATTACAACACTTAATTATTATTAAAAATAGTTAAAACACTAAAATGTTAAATTGTAAAAAGTTCCAACACCAAAAATATTTTTACCCCTTTGGTATATTATATCAATGTTACCTTAACTTTATACGGAATTTCAAATTGGTTCTTTATCTTTGATTTGTATTTTTTTAGTAACTTAACTTTGATTTTATTTTGTACTTTTTTTTAATTTTTCAATTTAATCCACTATTACAAAGAACTTCAAAAATTCACTTTCTTTTCCATTTTCATGGCTCTGGTACCGTTCAAGGTGAGCGTGCTCTTTCTTAGGCAAAAACAAAGAGTTACTTAGGGATTGAAAAGGATGAGATTTAAAATTTATAAATTCTTTTAGATTCTCAAACTTGTTAAAATATCAAGGGCTAACAACAGAACCCAAAGGTTCATTGCTCTTGAGAAAATAATTCTCAAATTCACTCTGCTTGAAGTCAATTCTCTTAATTGTTCAGAATAATTCACTATAGATTTGTTTACAATTTCTAAATAATTATTCAAAGAATTAAGATAATCAATAATAGAATTTAATAACCCTATTACTTGATCCTTGCCTACTCTGTGATCTTGTCACGACCCAAATCCGGGAGTCATGATCGGCGCTAGAGAACGGGAATTCACATGAATCCGGAATCCGTAGCAAGCCTTAAACACAAATAAAAAATTCAAGATACATATAAAAATACCTTAGAATTAAAAATTTTAATAATTTAAAGAAAACTCCATATTATATCATAATAAAATATTTATACAAATTTTCAAATACACAATCTCAGTCTAAAACAACATCACATACTACACAAGATATACTACTACTGCAGCGTCTAATAAAATACAAGAAAAGATGACAATTCAAAATTTATATAAGTCAACCGGAGAAGAAAGAGTCCGACGAAGATTACAACTAGTAGGGGTTTGATGAGAAGAATCATGAAAAATAATTGAGGGGGTCAGACCTCACTGAGTGAATCATTATTATATATATGCATGTAACGTAATGCACGTACACACAAGCATCAATAATAATATTCGTATATTTATATTTATATCAATATATATACAATCCACACAGATGCTTGAAAATATTTTTTCAAGATTTATTTTGCTGGAGGATCGGAGCAGAACCCTAAAGAGTTCGCATTCTTAAATCATATAATTCTTACTTGCCATCAGGCTCACTTAAATACCAAAATATTTCTCTTTTCCAAATTGATAGTGGACTGGCCTCGAGACACTAAGTCAACCGAGCTCCCGCAGTCTCACTGCTGGCATGACCGGCCCCGAGACACTAAGTCAACCGAGCTTCAGCAGTCACGCTCTCAACCACAACTATCAATATAATAATTTAATCATTTCCTAGCATCTAACGTCCTACTGTGCAACATTCCTAGTATAACCCACTAGGTGACACGTTCTACAACTATCCTCCAAAAATATTTTATTCGAAATAAATAAATATTTCATATTAAATAAAGTATTTAAATTATATAAAATATGCACGACATCCAAAATACACAAATAATTATGGCATTTATATATATAAAACACACACATATATAATGCTATAATAACAATAATTAAAATGAATGCAATATAGCATATTGAAATTCGCATTTATTTAAAACATGGATGCCAATAATATATTTCTACATGTCATGCATACATATAATAATAACTCACTGGTGTGCGCTCCTCTACTTTGGTCCGGAATGCCTAGCTTACGGTGCAGCTAAAAGAAAATAATAATAAATAAATAATTAGAAATAAATTCCTAATTTTATACTTTAGAGAATTCTAAAGAACGACTCAATCTAAGACCCGACTAGACTAAGACTCAAAACTTAAGACCGATCCCATGTCACGTTTTACGAGAAATCTACCGAAAATTCGGCAGAGTCTCCTTTGTAAAATGGACATCTCTCTACTAAAAGTAGAGTTGATCCTGCACGCAAACACACTTCTAAATATCCACATCACTCAAAATCTCGAGTTGAGCTCCGAACTACAAATTATGTCCAACTGAGAACCAACACAATTCACAATTAATAAAATAATATAATAATTTCTTAAATCACCAAAATATCTCATAAAAATATTAAAAATATTTATTTTCCAAATAAGTGATAATATTCTATTTTTTTAATAATATTTTGCTCATAAAATTCGTAAATGGAATAAAATTTCATTTTACAATTAAATTAGCATAAATTGTAAATAATTATTAAAATCACTTATTAATATCATAAAAATAATAAAATACTCATTTAGCTTAAAAATAACAAATAAGTTTATTTTCCATAAATATTTTTCTAAAATTATCACTAATTAACAATTAATTGAAAATAACTATAAAAAATTATTTTTCATACCTTTATTAATCAAAAATAGTTTAAAACCAAATAATTAACAACAATTTCAATTAAAATAAAATAATTTGCTAAATTCCAGTAATTTTCCAGAATTTACTAATAATTAACTAAAAAAAGTAAATAATTCATAAAAATTATTTTAATACTATTCATCATTCAAAAACTGTCCAAAACATAATAATTAACAATAATTTCAACTAAAATATAAAAATTACTCATTTATACTAATTTTTCCAAAAATTCATAATAAAAATTCTAGACATAATTTTAATAAACTTTCTTCACTAAGCTTGTTCAAAATATAACAATGAATTTATTAAATATATAAAAATTTTCTGACCTGGAACTGTCCAGAACAGTGCCATAAACAGTAACCCGAACACAGAAAATTCAAGTTTTAAAAAAAAAAAAATTCATATTTGAATATCTCACAATCTCTAAAACAATAAGTCCTAAAGCAATTATCTCAAATAAAATCAAATTCAAGCTCAAAACAACAAAAAACTCAAAATATTCAAAATTTAATTATTGATAAACGGAGTAGTTACCTGAGTCCAAACTCAAAACGGTTTGAAGATTTGAGAAGCCTGAAGGACAAGCTTCCAAAAGAGACCAACACCAGCGTTAGAGGTCGCCGGAGCTGGCGACAGAGGCTTCTCCTTCCATCCGGCCAAGAAGAGAAAACGCAATGATGGAGGAGCTAAGGTGGTCGAACGGTGTTGGGGGCTAGTTGGGTGGTGTCTGGTGGCGGTTCGGTGTCTTCAGGTGGCCGGCACAGTGATGGGGTGGTGATGGCAGAAGGTGGCAACGTGAGAAAGAAAAGAAAAGAAGATGAAGTAGGAGAAGAAGAAAATGTATTTGGGTGAAACAAAAATTTTAGACTTTTGACTTGTTTTTTTTTTAAATAGTCAAAAAGACAAGAATTAAAAATAATTTACACACTTAAAAATATTTTTAAAAGTGTATATTAAAATACACTAAGTCTATAATTTACATAATTAAAAATAATATTTAACACCAAAATTTAAATTAAATATCACTAATAATCAACTATCAAAATTAATAAAATATTTGTTAACATTACAAATCTCAAAATTAAATTTTATAATTTATAAAAATTCGGGTTAAAACATATATTTTTGTAAATAACATCATCTTATGTAAAGATAAAAATTAAAGTGTTTTTCATTATAACTTGAGATATTTAACATTAAATTCTTGCACTATATAAAACTAAAGTACTTTGTATGAAAGCAATTTTTTAGTGTTTATGATTATAGCAAATGAAATTATTTTAATAAGATTTATAAAATTAATTATAAATAGTAATAATTTACAAATATATATCAAGTGATAATAAAAAAGCATAGTAATTCTAACACTACTAAACTATAATGTTAGTTCAAAAAAAAAATAATCTTTTTAACACTTTGTGTCAATATAATAAAATTTTAATAATGAAGTTTTTCTTTACAAAAAATACCAATATAAAAACACATTTTCACTTGATAAAGTAGCAATAACACTTTCAAAAAAATTCAATAATCATAACATGATAAAAAAACATCAATAATCATAACATGTATTTCCAATCAAAAAAATGGATTAATTGTATACAAATTAGTAATTTAACAAAAATATATAAAGTACTAGTTCTTATATTAATTCAAACTAAAATTATTTCAGCAAAAGTAAAATAAAAATTTTACCTATTTCGTAAATTTTGCTAAATTTTGTTCGAACAAAGTAACAGTAGAAGATACTTAAAATTACAAATTTAATGTACAAATTTTAGCAAAAAAAAATTAACGACATATAAAGGAACAGTTACATGCAAATAACATAATAAGTACGCAATAAAAATACCTTCATATTATTTTCATATTTATAAACAAATGTCAATTAATTTTTTTTTTAAATTAATGATACACCACAATTATATGTATTATATGCATTATATGCATTTTTAAGCTACACTAAAAAAACATCCACCGCAGCAGTACAAATTAAACCAGACTGCATGTATAGCAGGACTACTGTTTCAGTGTCAAATAAAACCAATAAATCTTAACGTGATATTTTATAATTCGACAAAATGAACGAAATATTTTATTTGAACAAATTAATGTAATATTTGTTGATAACCCAACAAAAAACAAATCATTTTCAAAATGTAATGTTATTTTTGCAACAATGAAATGATACTGAAAGTTCAAAATTATTAACCAAAATATAAGCATCTGAAATATGCATTATAAAAATACATGTAAAATTATATATATATCTAAAATGTATTTTCACATCAAATTGAATTGTCCCAATATTGTAACTAAAATTAAAATTTAAATATTACTTTTCGATTCAATTTGAAGGAGATGGTGCATCTCCTAATGTTTCCTCCGCTACACCCTGGAATTCAATTTGTTGTTCATCTCCATTGTGTTCATCCTCATCTTCTGAAAGAGGCAGGTCATCATCATCGTCTGGAAGCATCCAAGAGGGGACTTGGACTGGCAATTCGGTCTCCCCACATGGTGGAGGACCGTACAGAATCTCGTTCATATTCATTGTGTGCACTGAGAGATCAATAATTTCTGGTGTCCTTATCCATAAAATCAGAATCCACATTTGACGATTGTGGTAGTGGTTGACAATATCATGCAACCCTTCATCTAAAAAAAATTTGTCCTTTTCCCGCTCCAAGTCTTCAAGCACTTTCATAGGCTAGAGGTGGTATGGCACCTCTTTGGTGATTCATACTATAACCTGATTCGCAATTCTCTTGTCCAATCCCTTTAGAGCTTTATCTGGTATAGTCTGTAAATTTTAAGCAATTTTTATTATTGCATATATAAACATAAATAAATATTGAACATGAAATTTATAGGACTCACTATTGTTTGTATCGGTTGGCGGACTATGAGCATGAAGGAAGATCCTTGTGGGTATCCGGCAGGAACATTTTTTGGGCATGCAGTAGCACCAGCAGCCATTGATGGTATTCTTTGTAGTGTTAATGAGAAGGTTTTTTTTTTTAAAAATCATTGAAGAATATAGCAATTTGCAATGCAGTGACGCTCAAACATCCATATAGAGTAGATATATGATTTCAATGAAAAGTCGCAATTGTTTGGAAACGATAATTATCAAACGAAATCCATTAATTGTGTTGAAAATCATGAATTAAAGAGTCAAAAGCAATGAAATAGGTCCAATTAACAATGGCGTCAAAATGTTAAACCGTC
>CATIWM010425999.1:0-13214 GCA_949671775.1 Mallotus repandus | reverse complement strand
AAAAAATTCATTTTCAAATTCAGTTTCATGATCACTTCTAATGGAAGAAATACAAAAAACTTTTTCCTTTTGAACTCTTTTAGAGAAATTTTTAAAAGCTTTAAAAGCATCATTCTTATGAGCAAGAAAACACACCCAAGTAAATCTAGAGTAGTCATCAACCAATACATATACATAGTGCATCCCATCGAGACCAGCAACTCTAGTTGGACCAAATAAATCTATATGTATGAGTTCAAGTGGCCTAGAGGTTGACACAACATTTTTTAGCTTAAATGAAGACTTGGATTGTTTTCCCTTTTGGTAAGCATCACAAGGTTTATCCTTAGTCAATTAAATTTTCGGTAAACCAATCACAAGTTCAAATTTATAAAGATCATTCAATAGCTCAAAATTTGCATGTTCTAACCTTCTATGCCATGTCCATGTATCATGGGAAATAGACACCAAGCATTTAATATCTTTGTTGTCAATTTTATTCAAATCAATAATATATATGTTATATACTCTTTCACCACTAAAAATTACTTTGTCTTCATCAAGACTACTAATTAAGCAATTTTTAAGATAAAAAGTGACTTTATTTCCCATATCATATAATTGACTTATACTAAGCAAATTGTGTTTAAGACCATTAACAAATAATATATGATGTATAGATAAGGATTAAGGATTACCAATTTCTCTAACGCCAATAATCTTTCCTTTTGCATTGTCTCCGAAAGTAACATGTCCTCCATCCTAAGCATCAAGCTTGTTGAATTGCTATTTATCTTCGATCATTTGTCTTGAACATCTACTATCAAGATAGCATTTACTTTTTATTCTTGTGGACTTTAAGCACACCTGCACATCACAATTTACACATTCTTTTGAACCCAACCTTTCTTGGTCTAGGTTGATTAGTCTTAAAGTAATCTAAAGGAAGCAAGTTTAAGTGCAATCTTCTATAAAAGCATATATTACTTGAGTGACCTTTGGTCATGCAATAAAAACACTCAACATTGGCAAATTTTTTTCTCTTAGGATGATATGTTTTCCTAGTGTGTGAAATGCTTTCTTAGTATGATATATTTTCCTAGTGTGTGAAACATGCCTTGTGTATTGTGGTGGTGAATGCTTCTTATAACTCTTTTGAGTCAGTGTGAGACATACATTGGCAATGACAATTCGTATTTTGATAGGTTTATGCAACATGTTTATGTGCATTGTGTTATGTAGCATGCCTATTATGATTATGTCTAGTGTACATATAAGCATGTCTAGGTTGTGGTGCTCTAGTTTGAGTCTTACTTCTTTGTGTCAATGGAGGTTGAGTCTTATGAGACCTTCTCTTATTATTTGACACTTGTGACCTCTTAGCTTTAAAAACTTAAGTCTCATTTTTGAAGGTAGAAGCCTTGAAATCATATGTTTTAACAAATTAATATGTGATGATGATGATGAAGATATCCCATTTTTATATCCAATTCCATGAGTATCTCTATGAAATTTTTGAGAGTTAATAATACTATCTAGAGTTTCTTTTCCTCTCTTAAATTTTGAAATGAAATTTTTTAGCTTTAAGACCTCTTTAGAAAGCTTTTGATTTTCATCATTTGCTTTCTTGAGTTGGTCTTTCAAGGAATTAAATGATTTTAAATCATTAGTAAGTTTTTCATTAGATTTAACAAGTATATCAAAATCATTCTTTACACTATCAAATTCCTCAGTTAAACTAGTTAACTCATGATTATAATGCTTCTTCTTAGAAAGTAAGCTTTTGCATTTAAGCAAGAGTTTGCTCACAATAGAGCTCTCATCATCATCATATTCATAATCATCATAAGAAGAATTGGAAGTAGATGTTGCCTTATTTTCATTTTCAAGAGCCATGAAGCGAATGTTGGCCATCTCTTGTTGTTCCTCTTCCATTTCGGATTCGGAGGAGTCATTCCAAGTAGCTTTGAAGGCCTTCTTTCTATCCTTTGCTCCTTTATTCTTGGATTTGAGTCTAGGGCACTCACTTCGAATGTGACCCGGTTTCTTGCATTCATAGCAAATAACTTCTTTAGTTTTCTTCTTGCTTTCTCTTTCATACTTCTTGTTGAAGTGTCTAGTTCTTGAAGAATTTTTCTTTCTCAAGAACTTCTTGAAGCTTTTTGTGAGTATGGCTATATCACCATCTTTATCATTGGAATCTTTAAGATTTTCATCTTCACTTTCTTCTTGTGAAGCCTTTAATGCTATGCTCTTTTTCTTTTCTTCCTTCTCTTCTTGCTCTTCACCTCTTTGCTTTATTGTAAGGTCATGGGTGAGAAGCTTTCCAATAAGCATATCGATTGAAAGAGTAGCAAGGTCTTGAGCTTCCTCAATTGAAGTAACTCGAGATTCCCAATCCTTTTTAGGTAGGATTTTTAGAATCTTATTATTTACTTCTTCCTTGGTGAAATGTTTACCAAGTTTCTTGAGGGTGGTGATAAGAGCATTAAGATGATTAGTCATCTTTATATTAATTATTGAGGCTTCATTTTGAAGAGTTCATACTCATATATATGGAGTTAAACTTTCTTACTTCTAACTTGCACATTGCCTTTGTAGTGATTCTCCAAGGTTTCCCACATTTTCTTGGCTGAAATGCAATGTTAAAGCTTTCCACCTTCTTCTTTTAACATAGAAGAGACTAAAGTGATCATGACCTTTTTATTTTTGTGATTTTTTTCCTTTTGATTGTTGTTCCATTGACCCCTTAGGATGGCAGTGACTACACCATCAACGGTAGCTTTTGGTGGTTCCCAACCTTTTAGGACAATGTCCTAAAGTTTGATGGAATCACAATTTAAATAGAGCTACATTTTGAATTTTCAATGAGGATAGTCACTACCATCAAATAATGGTCTAAGTGAAGAGATATTTTAGGATTCACTCCCTATGATCTTATATTCTAGTAATTAATTTCTTAGAATTCAAGCTCTGATACTAAGTGAAAATACCTTAGAAAGAGGTGAATAAGGCAATCAAAGGGTTTTAGGCATTAAAAATGAATTTAGGAAATTAAACAAGAATTGAAAGAGTTTAAAGAGGAAGAATAATAAACACAAGGATTTAAGGAGTTCAGATTTAATAACAATCCTACGTCTCCACTTAACTTATCCCTAAGTTAGGAATTTTAATTACCTCCAATCTTATTCACAAGATTGAGATTACACAAGAGTTTAAGGCTCACTCTTGTAACCTTACAAACAAGAGTTTTTAGGCTAACTCTAAAACCAATTCCTGAGTGTTTTAATGGTTAAACACTTAAATCAATTCCCTTAGAATAAAATCTCACTTCCCGTTTTCTTCAACCCAAAAAATAGAATAACAAGAATATCTATTCTAACACTCACCATCTCTCACAAGAGTTATACAAATATATAAAATGAATTTTGAAAGAATTTGAGAGCTTTTTGAATGTTAAAAATGAAAATTTTAATAATCAAGTGTCTTAACATCAATTGAGCTATAGGAGTTGTTTATATAGATAAACAACTCAAAAGCTGTTTTAAGCCAATAATTACGTCTTCAACGTCTTCAAATATTTGAAGATTTAAATTGACTTATTTCTATCAGAATGATGCTCATGATCGTGAGGAAGAAGTCCTGGCTCGTGAGGATTAAAATTAGAGCCGTTGCCTTTGAAATTTTGTCAAAAATGTCTGTTATGTACTGTTAGGAGGACGCTCACGAGCTGGAAGTGCCTGCTCACGACCGTGAGCACTCCTAGTGAGCGTCACTGCCTCATTTACTCAAAGAAGTTCAAAATTGAAGCTTCAGGTAGGCTGCTCATGACTGGCTTGTGACTAGCTCGTGAGGAGACACCTGTTTGACTTAAAATGGTGTGTTTTTTACTTCCTTTTGCTCCAGATAGTTTAGGTATATTTTTGGGATAATATACTTCACCAAGACACAATATAAAGACTGTATTTTATACTTTTGGACTAGAACATACAATCTTGATAAAATTAAGTTCTTATACACTTGAATGAAATCATTAGAATCTTAAATTGATTGGAAAAAATCAAAATCATGAGTTTGATCATGCAAATGGTCAACATGCGAATAACAAGGTATTGTTGAAAATATTTTCATGAAGAGGTGTAATTTGATTTGAAAAACGTTAAGTTAAGACCTTATTTTGTTGGTCCATATGAAATGATTAAAAGAATTAGATTTGTTGCATATCAATTAGCTCCGATATCAACAAATGTCATACCTAATCTGCTTGATAGCCACGTCCATTCACCAGCTCGTAGAGTGTGATTTTTTTAAAATTTTATATTATATAATAAATAAGTGGAATTTTGAGTTTGAATTTTTTAAGAAGTTATTAATTATATAGTTCAAAATTCTTAATCCTTGTAATGAGATAACATTGTTTGTGTATATATATATAATTAAAAACCTGAGAACTAATAAAATTTCTTGATAACAAAACATATATTTCATAAAATAAAACTATTTTTATATAATTCAACAAAAACTATGAACTTATTCATTGGGTGAAAAATGATAAATTAGAATTATGATTTTATTAGAAATCTCAAGTTATTTATGATGTTATATTTCTACACAATTTTTTTGAAGGGATATTTATACACAAATTATCACTATAAATTACAAAAAATTTCAATCAATAAGGATATTAATTAAAAAATGTTAAAATTTCAAATTAAAAAAATACATTTTTAGTTAAAAAAATTCAAAAAGTTGACGTAGGTAATGCACGCGCGAGACGAGCGTTGGTCTACCAAAATAAGACAATTTGCATCCCTGCAGTACCGCAGGGACCCCCTTTTGTCATTGTGGCCTGCGCAAAATTGCACCACTCGCTACGCATAAAGGTTTTTTTGCTCATCAAAGACGCTCACACCAAACCAAACCGAACAAAAGCAACAACAAATCAGCTTATTATAGCAGCAGCACACAACCAAAAAAAAAAAAAAAGCGTTGGTTCTTTCTTTGCAAATCAAATCTGTGTCTTTGCACTCGCTCGCACCCATCGACCGATTCCAATTTGACCAATCAACAGACCCCACAAAACCCACACACAAAATCTCCACATTTTCCTCAACAACAACAACAGCAGCAGCAACAGCACCAGCAATGCCAGCTTCGCCCTCTTTCCCTTCTTCAGGTACTGCTACTAATTATAATAATAAACCCACTCGCAAAACCCCTCAATTTCTCTGTTTTAATTTCTTCATTTTCACCATTTTTATTCAATTTCTTCTTCTTATGCTTCAGATGGCAGAGGTAAATGGAAGCGGCGGAAACGGGAACCTCAAATTTCTCGCAAACAGCAGCAACCACCGCTGCCTAAACACGATGACCCTGACGAAGAAGATGAAGACGACGCCGTTGAGGAGGATAATCATAATAATAATAATAATAACAACAATAATGATGATGATTCAGAGGATCCTAACCCTAACCCTAACCCTAACGATCTCGAGACTGAAGTGGTTGTAGATAGTGGGGTCCGGATTTCTAATTTCCCCTGTGTGACTAAGCTTAATGTGAATCGGCCTCATGCTTCCGTTTCGGCTATTGCGGCTTTAGAGAGAGCCAATTCTGCTGGTGAGAGTACTAGTAGTAGCAGTAATAGAGGGAATTTGGTGCCTAATTTGGAGAATGTATCTTACGGGCAGCTGCAGGCTGTTTCTGCTGTGCCCAGTGAGGGTTTTGCGTCTGATCAAGAGAGACATGATGGAGGGAATTCTGCTGCTACTGCTTATGTGGTTACGCCTCCGTCAATTATGGAAGGAAAAGGTGTTGTTAAACGGTTTGGGAGTAGAATTCATGTTGTTCCTGTGCATTCAGGTGTGTATTAATGTACAAGTGTGCTAAAAAGTGTAAATTTTTCTTATTTTCTTATTTTTTAAAAGTTTTATTTGAATGACGGATATGGCAGGGTTCTATTTATTTTATCGGAGAAGAATTTATTTTTGTTTTGTTTGTTTCTATGGAATGCTGTTTTATTGAAAGTAGTGAAGTGGGCTTCTTTGGTATGTTTGAGTGACATGTTGTTTTTGATTATTGAACCTTGAATTACTTAGCTAACTAATTTATTGTTTTTGAGCCAAATATATCCTCTTTAATGTCTCAGCTGTAAAAGTGAGAATATGGGATTCAACTTATTTGTAATGATTGAACATGTTTTGGAGAAAATTAGCTGAAAAGGTTTTTGAAATGATACTTCCAAGGTGGGAAATGGTCGGCAGACATGAGATGAGTGGAAATGGTTAGGGTGACTTATACTGCAATTGTTCTTGATTAAGAACGTGGGTTCTCTGATTGTAATTTTTGGCATTAGGTTCCTTATACAAGTGTCACCTTACATTTTCTTAGTGAGGATTGAGGATATATCTAGTAGTTATTTTCTGATCCTAGTGCATGTAAAGGTTGCAACTTCATAAATTATAGTTCTGATTTCAGATAAAGTTATGATACACTATGGATGGGTTCTGGATTACTTCATGAAGGTCAGTGAACAGTACATACTTGTTTTCCTAGTCAAAGGACTTCTAACTCGCTTGGTTTTGTATGTGTTGACGCACAGCTGTACAGTCACCATAGGACACAAACATTCTTAGGCATCACAAATTCATGGTCTTTCATCATGCACTAGTTTGTATGGATTACTTTAGCTACTTGTGCACTCATCTAGGCCTGTATGGCAGTTGTTTTCATGGAAATGATGTAAACTTTTGCTTATGTGTGATAGTGCATGGTCATATTGATTTGGGGTGTTATTTTTGGGATTCTTTGTGTTCAGATTGGTTTTCACCGGCCACTGTGAATAGATTGGAGAGACAAGTGGTGCCGCATTTTTTTTCTGGAAAATCACCAGATCATACACCAGAGAAATACATGGAATGTAGGAACTATGTTGTTGCTAAATACATGGAGAATCCAGAGAGGAGGATAACAGTTTCTGATTGTCAGGGATTGGTAGTTGGAATTGAAATTGAAGATTTAACTCGAATTGTTAGGTTTCTTGATCAATGGGGAATCATCAACTACTATGCGGCCCCGCCAAGCCGTGAATCATGGAATGGTGGGTCGTACTTAAGAGAGGATCCAAATGGTGAGGTTCATGTGCCATCAGAAGCTTTAAAGTCAATTGATAGTTTGATCAAATTTGACAAGCCAAAGTGTAGGCTCAAGGCAGCTGAACTTTATTCATCATTGTCAAATCATGATGATTTTTCTGACTTGGACAACAGAATTCGAGAGCGTCTATCTGAAAATCATTGCATTTATTGTTCTCAGTCTCTTCCTGGTATATACTATCAATCACAAAAAGAGGTAAATCATGTCCATTGCCCATACTTTCTTTTTTATACACACACACACACTTTTTATTGTTCTTTTATTTCTGTTTGTGTTTTTTCCTTAGATGAATCAATAGGGATGCCAAAAATAGCATGAATTGAGCAACTGCAAGGCTCAATTTGTTATTTACACATCAAAAATGGAATTTTACCAAATCAAGTTTTCTGTTGTGTGGATGGACAACCCACTTTCGGTTGAATAACTGTAAATTAGCAATTTCAGTTACTAATTTTCAGTGAACATTGTGCATTATGAGGTGAATTATGCTTAATGGAGCACTTAGTTAATTGACATAAAGAATGTGCAAAACGAGGGTCATTGGGTGATGGTGGAATCTATTTGGATGTATTTATATTTTAGCGATTCCCTAGTTAATAAATGACTTGTTATTGTTCGCTGAACATCACTTCCTGATGCAGTTAGAGAATTCTGAGTTTAGGAATTACATTGATTTAGTTATAGTTATCAAATTCATGTTTTCTTGATTCTATTTTAGGAAGCTCAGGATTTAGTACTATCTAAAAATTTTGTTCTCTTTAAGTATTCAAAAGTTATTTTCTTATTATCTTATTGAGTACTGAACTGAGCTAGGAATATCCTTGTTACCATTGATATATAATTTTCCTAGTTAAGGATGTCTAATGTAAGTAGAGTTAGGATAAGTTGAGTTTAGCATATAAGCTATAGTTATTTTCTTAAATTATGGTGCTATGTTAAGTTATGTTTTCGGCAATGAAATATATTTGTACTTAAGCTTTGTGCTTGGGTTTGTGTTTGGTATAGTCCCTTCATGGTTTCACAATCACTTTGGTGATCTTCCTTGGAGATGTGAAAGGAGAGAGGTGAGAGGGGCAGCTGTGGTAGGAGTAATGTAGCTTCCTTGCTCTACATTGTAGTTTTTTAATGGGCTTGAGGGAACAGGATGAGTTAATATGAGTGAGCAATAAATAGACATAGGCCATTCATTGTCTGAAAATGACGGTGAGCAATAAATAGTATCTCAGTTGCTTGAGCTCATTCCAATTAAAAGATGAGACAATAAGGTTAACAGAAATGTGCTGGCATTCACTGGTGGCATTAGTGAAGAATGCAAGAGTACAAAAGCTGGGTCAATGTGATCCATTGGAGACAAATGTAGACTGGGTAACAGAGAGTTTAGTCCTAGGGTGGTATCATTAAAATGCAGTTCCTTATTGATTTTGGATACAGAAATGAATTCTTTATATAATCTTTTCTCTTCATTTGATATATGGTTGAATGTAGCCAATAAATTTGATGGGGTTGGATATTAATTAAAAGCCTAGAAGAGGAAAGAATCTTGAAATTAACATGCAGCTATGTCACTGAATCTTTTCTACTAGAGTTTAGCCACGAGCTTTTCTTGTAATCATGTTCCTTGGGTTCTGTAATTTATTTTGTGTTGGACATAATTTTGAGATTCATGAAACCATATGCAGTCATAGAAATGAACTGTTGAAATGCCTCTGAAAACTATTAGGTTACCTGAACCTTGACATTACTGTTTTTCTCACTATTATTACTGATTTGCGTCTCATTTGACAGATTGATATGCTACTATGCTCTGACTGTTTCCATGAAGGGAGGTTTGTGACGGGTCATTCAAGCTTAGACTTCATGAAGATGGATACTACCAAGGATTATGGTGATTTGGATGGAGAGAGTTGGAGTGATCAGGAAACGCTACTGCTGCTTGAGGCAATGGAAATTTACAACGACAACTGGAATGAAATTGCAGAACATGTTGGAACAAAGTCAAAATCACAATGCATCCTTCATTTTCTTCGTCTGCCAGTGGAAGATGGCCTGTTGGAAAATATTGAAGTTCCAAGCATGTCAAAATCATCTAATCCTTCAAGTAGAGATGATAACGAGAGAGTGCATGCACATTCAAATGGTGATATATCAAGTGTTCTTGTGCACTGAGTTATGGTTTCCACTGTTCAAAAATATAATGACAATGTGATTGTGACATTCTGTCTGTACTTCTATACTTTTTGTAGGATCCTGCCTCCAAGATGCTGATTCCGAAAGCCAGATCCCATTTGCAAATTCTGGGAATCCAGTGATGGCATTGGTAGGTCGCCATTCTTTTTTGTTTTATTTTCTTTTCATTTTATTTGCTTCACTGCTATGCACCTGAAAACACATGATCTTCAATTTAAAGGGTAATAAGATTTGCATTGAAAAGCCAGAGAGAACAATAGTTTTTTTTAGTTTTAAATTCTTTTATGCCCTTAAGACTGGAGGCAATAGAAAATTAAACATTCTTTTGTTGTCAGTGTCCCATATCATGCCTTTCCTGTGTTCTCAGCTTATGCTAAGGTTCCATCTGTTTGCAGTACCATAATCCTTTATGTTTAGTTGCAATTCTACATCTGGGATAGCTGAAATTCCCTCACTCCACCCACACTCCCTTTACACTGTGTTTGGGAATGAAGGAAAGGAAACAAAGAAAATGGAGAGGAAAATGGAGAGGAAAATAGAGAGAAAAATGATGTTATTTTCTTTTGTTTATTTTCCTCTCTTATGTTTGAATAGAGAGAAAATACAAATAAGAGAGGAAAAAAATGGATTAATTTTGAATTATTATATTAGTTTTTTTATCTCTAGAAGAATTATATTTAATTGTTATTATTTATTTTTTTTCATTATCCACTTTCTCTCCACTCTCTCCATTTTGGAGAGACAATTTTGGATGGAAAATAGTACATCTTTTCTTTCCTCCCTTATTTTCCCCTGTTTCTCCAAACATGAAGATAGTGTTTTACTCTCTTATTTTCCCTCTTTAGTTTCCTTCCCTCCTTATTTTCCACCATTCCAATCATAGGATTAGAGTTTTCAAAGCATGGTGTGTATATTTTTGATCTACCGTAGGAATAGACATAAAACTGAGCTTTTATTGCTTTCAGAAGCATACATGAAACACTCTCTTAGAGCACTCTTAAATGCAGTTACTAATGTTCACTGATGACTACATTTATGATTCAATTGAATCCTGAAGAACTGCTTGGCTGTTCTGCATATATATTTTTTCTAGGGACTCTTCTAAGTTCTAACAATTCAAACATTATGTTGAGTTCCAAAAGTGTTATGACATTTATTGCACTAACTTCACTTCATCTAGGACATGTGGCTTCCTGGCTTCTCTGTTTTTTTTTTTTGTTTTTTGGGTTCTAGAGATGCTTAGATGTACATAGTCTTCCTCTGTCATTGTAAGCAAGCTATTTTCATGTTTTGAACTTGTCAGCTGAACCTTACAGTTGCACAACCCCTCAATTTTTGGTTGAGGGGAACAATTGTGGCATCGTCTCTTTTACCTTTCTTTGCCTGATGTACATGTAAATTCTTCATTGACGTAATTGTTCAAAAGCCTTAAGGATTTTCTTCCATTCAAGTTGTCTTAGAGGCCATTTGCTGTATCTTGTATGATCAAGTGCTACATTTTCTGTGAGGGTGGTGGTCTTTCAATCACATTTAAGTTAAATACTTTCTCAACATAGTCTGATTCATTCTTTATTTTGGATCTTTTAAAAGGTTTATGTTCTTGGTTCTCCTCAACCAATGAGGTTAAGGATAGAAATTAGCATGACATAGAATCAGAGTGGTAAGTTTTCCAACATGTAAACACCTCATGTTTAAGAATTCCACCTCCATTTTATGACTGGTCATAGGGAAAATTTTCCATGATAATGATGTGACAGAACATCACAACAAATTGAGCCTTTTTTTTTTTCGCTTTGTTTTGTCTATCTAACTAGTGGAGTAATTTCTAGGTTGCTTTTCTGGCTGCTGCTGTTGGACCAAGAGTTGCTGCTGCTTGTGCCCATGCATCCTTGGCAGCATTGTCAGAGGATCATAGGTAAGTGTATTTTTTCTTATTTATCCGGCTTGATATCCTTGCAGCCTTTTTTTTTTTCAGTCAATGATTTCTTAGGAAAATTATGATGCTGATTTGTGCATGTTTTTTTCTTTCCTCTTCCTGGCTCCCCTAGAGTTTCTGTAATTGTTAAGTAGTTTTTTTGGCTGAATGCCTATTTATGTTTGTTCCGTTCTTTTGTATTTTTTTATTATAATAAACACATTATCTATATGATACAATCAAGAGCTGATTTGTTGAAAATTTTCATTTTTTTTTCATGAGCATTTTTTGCTTGCATGTGTATTCATCCTTCATATATGTAATCAGTTTACTTATTTCTTTTTTTATTCTTTTTTCTTATGAAGGATGAATTCAGAGAGATCACATGGTAGAGAAGGTAGTTTTCATGGAGAAATTGCAAATTCAATTCCACAAAAAGGTGGGCCATGATTTTTACTTCCCTGTTCACGTTGTGCTGTACTTTTTTTGCTTTTCCCATTCTTTTAAATCTTTCTTAATTGTTTTTTTATGGATTATATATGCTTTAGAAGACAGCCCCAGCAGTTTGTGGGGTCAGAATGAGGCAGAGGGTGCCCCTTTAGCTATAGAGAAGGTCAAAGCTGCTGCAAAAGCTGGTCTTTCTGCTGCAGCAACAAAGGCTAAACTGTTTGCTGATCATGAAGAAAGGGAAATTCAAAGGTTATCTGCTAATATCGTTAATCATCAGGTATGATGTTGCTAATTTCAAATCCTTGCATTTCTGTCTTCTCTCTCTTTTTTTACTATTTGTTTAATGTGTGTGAGCATGGACCATTTGGCTTTTAAGATTTTGCCCCAAGTGAAAATACCATGATAGACTGGAGGAAAGAGCCCCCTTTCTCTTGAATTTTGGAACTATACTGCATGATAGCATTGATGTACCCTTTTTGAATTAATTTAGTCTAGATGGTTAGGTAGAGCCATCTGTCCAGTGCCTTACATAAAATTGTTGGTGCTGTGACAGTTGAAGAGATTGGAGCTGAAGCTGAAGCAGTTTGCAGAGGTGGAAACCCTTCTAATGAGAGAGTGTGAACAGGTGGAGAAGACGAGGCAGAGGTTTGCTGCTGAGCGAGCCCGCATGCTATCTACCCGGATTGGGCCTGCTGGGGCCACTTCACAAATGAATCTGGCTGGCATTGCTCCTTCCTTGAGTAATAATAACATTGGCGGCAGTAGGCAGCAAGTCATGCCTGCCTCTTCTTCCCAACCAAGCATATCAGGATTTGGCAATAATCAACAAGTCCATCCCCACATGTCATTTATGCAACGGGGACAACCACAATCAATGTTTCCATTAGGGCCGAGACTGCCCCTATCAGCTATACAACCATCGTCATCCGCTCCATCAAATGTTATGTTCAATGCCTCCGGAAATACACAGCCCAGTCTCAATCAAATGCTGAGGTCTGTATCAGGGCCTAGCTCTGGTTTAGGATGAAACAGAAAAACAAATGTAAATTAGTAAGTTCATGATTAAATTCTGTCGGCTACGGGCTCACTCTATGTGCTGCAACAGGGGTTGAGGATGAGATGATGTAAGAGAGCCAAGAAAGGACAACTCATTTGGCTTTTGGAGTTTTGATCTGTATCTAAATTCCTTGTTGCAGTGTGTAGGGTTTGTGACAGAATACATCCTAGTGTTTGGATTAAATTATGAACTGTGGCAATGAATTAGGAAAATTTATTTTTACCAGTGAATAATCTCAGCATAGAATATAGGAAAAATTACACTGGGTACGGTCTTTTGCAAAATCTTTTCAAAAACTAGGGTCAATTCTTTTTCAAAACTAAAGTTATTTGTTTTTTTATTTCACGTTTATCGTTTTTTTTTTCAATTTTATGTTATTCTTTCAAAAGCTCAAGACTCCTTTCTTTTCCTCTCGTTTTTTACTATTTTTTGTGTTTTTTATTTTGTAGTTTCTCTCTCTCTTTTTTTATT
>CATIWM010425985.1:0-11306 GCA_949671775.1 Mallotus repandus | reverse complement strand
AGAAAATATCCTTTTCTTCCACACTTTAGATTACGTTGTATCATTATCTTTCTCTTATATAGATGAAAAAAGGTTTTTAAAATATTGAGGAAACAATGTCATTTTCTGGCGTCACACCTCACGCAGGAGTTGAACTTTCTTTTTTTCTTTGATAATGAAGAGTTGAAATTTTCAAATGAAGTGATGCTGTACATTTGAAAGATATTCACAATCTTTCTCATTTTGGCCATTAAACCCAAATCAAAATTTTACACTAACTCTTTCAATCATATCTAATTTTTTATTAATTTTTTTATATAGATATTAACAAATATTTATTCATTATAAAAATCATTAATTTCAAATTTTAAAATAATTAAAATTTATATAACTATTAGCTTATGAAAATATTAAATACAAGAAAAAAACTTTGACTATTTTGAAGTCAAGCCAGGTGAACCTATATGGGGCAAAACTCTCCTAGCATTTATTTTCTTCATATATAAGACTTAAATCCGAGACCTTACTTAAAAATTTCAAACTCTTTACCATTTAAACCAATAAATGTCAATAAAATATTTTAGTTTTTAATTATTCACAGGCGAATTAATCCAATAATATTTAATCATCTATAGGACTGTTTTTCTAGGCTAGCTTGAACTCCCTAAATTTCATTTCAATTGTCTTTTGATAAAATAAATTTTATTACACTACAAATGACTTTCTTAGATTATTAATAAAAATAATTTTTTTAAAAATTTTATTCATATCTTGATTTTAGAGTAAATTTTTTATTAAAATAATTGTAATTCACACTAAATTTTAGTTTTTATAAAAGAGAGTTATACAATCATTTGCACCTATAATTATGTCTATTAAATAGAATTCTTAATTTTTGTGATATAACCTTAAAAGATAATTGGAATGCAACGGAGGGAGTAACTAGTTTTTAATGCATTAGTCTCTTGTTCAAATAGTTTAACTGTTAATATTTTTTTTTAAGACAATCATAAAATATAAAACTTATTTTTTATACTTATTGAATTATAATATTAAAAATTATACTATTAATTTTTATTTAATTTAAAGAATTATATATAGTATATAATTCAACAATATTCGTCCAAAAAAAAATTCAACAATATTAAATCATTTCACCTCCTCATGAATAATAAAGACAAAAAGGTCTGCTCCATAAGATTTTGCATTTAGTTGATTTGATACATGTGGTGTGGGTAAATATGGACTTACGTTACCATGTATGTCATTAAGGAATCCTACCAAATTAAATTCAATAAAGGTACTCGTATTATTTAATTCAAAATAATTAAATAGAAAAATTATTGAAAGTGTGTTCTATGTGTTGTTAATAAATAGTTCTGAGTCAACTCATAAAGAAATAATATTTTTTCAAAAATTCTATAATTTCTAGGCTTCTAAATAATTTTTTTCTTTACAAACAATTAAATTCAACAAATGGAGTTTAATTTAAAGCACATTAGAGAAAAATGATAATTAATTCCAACAACCAATAACAAATAATTTATTCTATTTTCTTATGAACTTTTTTTTTTAAGCTGGCGGCTTTTACAATTTCTCCTTTTATGACTAAAATATAAATGATAGATGGTTATTTAGTTATTTGAAACATTGATAGAAAAATGTTTTCACCATCCAAAGACCCTTTCAATTGTCTTGTTTAATTGGGATGGCTTTTTAGGAGGAAGAAAATATATAAAATAAAGGTAGAATATTATAAAATTGTTTTTTGGTAATTATTTTTAATATCTAGCCCATAGTCACAAAAATCTAATTTCATAAAAGAATAAAATTCTTTTAACTTCTATCTTTACATATATATATATATATAATTTTTGAATTCAAAATTTCATTTAGAAGAATTTATTATTTTTTTAATTTTAATCAATAAATGAAGTAATTATTTTTTAAAGCTTCATTAATTTAGAAATATCATAATTAGACAATAAATAAATTATTATTTGTCTAGTCCACTTAAAACGGATGATATAATATCTTATTATGGGATTAAGATATTTAATAGAGAATAGAATTCAATCTCTAAATTCTCTTTAACTCTTTTCATATTATATCATAAAAATTAGCTATTATGTTGTTATTTAAAAAAAATGGTGAAAAAGTCAACCTAAGCTATGCTTAATATGAATATATATATATATCTAAATATAAGACCATGAATTAATTTACTTAATATTAATGAGGTTGATTGAAGATTATTTAAAGGGGTTTGGTGGGTTCTTCCGAGTTAAGATTAAAAAGTATTAGTTAAAACTTGGTGAGGTTAATTGAAGTCCTAAAGCTTAGTCAAGACCTCTATTTCCTCCAAGATAAAATTAATATTTATATATGGCGTACCATGCCTACCACAAGCTTCATTACCCACTCTTTGTTTTTCGATTCCATTGCAGAAAATTTTATCTTCTATTCATTGAGAAGAAGCAAGATTTTATTAATTTTTTATTATTTATAAATTGTACATTTAATACATTACGTCCATATTTATATTTTTACATATTCATTTACTAAAAATATATTTTATTATTTACTAATTCCGCCAAGCAATTGAGAAATTAATTATTTTCTATTAATTATAAAATAAATTTATAATTTATATATTAATTAAAATATATACCTTTTTAATAAATTTTTTAATTCAAAAATTATTAAAAATAAAAACTCAAACTAAAATTTTCATTTTAAATATAAAAAAAATCAAAGTTTAGTCTAGATGATTAGTGCAATGCCAAATATGGTGTTGCATTATCCATTTTCTCAGTAATAGTGTGGAAAGTAGAGTGGGAATTAATGGAGCTCATTTTTAGTGCTATCTCTAAAATTCACGTCATTTTTTAATTTTTAACGTGGATTTTGAGATGGTCTTGGTTCATTAAAGCCTTCGTAACCTCTCCATTTTAATGTTTTGAATATTAAGGTCTAGATAATGGAAATTTACAAATTTGATTTTTTTTTTTTTTAAAAAAAATTACTTTTTTTTTTGAAACATCAAATTCAATAAACAGGGCAAGCTTGCAAACCAATAAGGGGAAAGACCCCGAGCACCACACACAGAATTCATGGCTGACTATCTCCAATATCTTATAATAGCGTGGTTAGGTGAGAGATTATGGACAAGACAAAGACAAAATACAGATAACCTAATAATTCTTCAAAAGATTAAGAAAAACAAAGCAGATATTTTGAAATGAGCACGAAATGTCACTATCTCAATTATTTCATTATTCGTTATTTCCGGAAGTCGGAAAATTTTCTAAATCAGTTAATTCCTAAGTTCCGTCGCTACCTAGAGAGCTAAGAGAAAACTAAATAGGTCTATTGGTTTGGTTCAATTTTCTTATGCCTCCAATAAAAAATAATTCATAAAAAGTATTTATGTAACCTCGGCTGTAGGACTAATTATATATGAAATTTATTATTTTTAAATAAAACAGAACATAGGCCCAAATGATAGGATTTTGGAATCCTTGAGGCCAAGAGAATTTGTTTGGTCTTTTTCAAATTGTTGCCTTTCTTTTCCTTTTGTGACCACTGACACTACAAATTCCAAAACTATGAATTGTTTGAGATCTGCCACATCATGTAAACTAGACGTTGCTTTGGGGAGATTCATTTCACTCGCTCCTGGAGGCAATTGAAGTAGCACTTTCAAGGGAGGGGCAGCATCCAAAGAAAGCATTTCAATGCAATCTAAGGGAACAACTATGGAGGGTGATAGAGGGGGATGAGATACGGCTTTCCTCAATATCTCAGTGTTAATCCAAAGGCCATATGCTGCTTTGCTTTTAGCTTTCCTAACCTTCTCCTTTTCTTCATGGTTGCGAAAGATGAACAAAAAGTTGTTCTTCGTTCTCAGGTCTTGAATTTGGGGTCAGAGATGAAGCACCGAACCTATACCGGCGTTTCAAAACATTTACCGTGTAGAACCTAAGGTTTAGAATTCTCCCGACTAAGCAATTTTTGGGATGAACAGGAGGTGGAAATGAAGCTTTCACTGAATAAAGGCAATATGTCCATTAAAGAACAACTTGCAACTCACCATCTTTGTATGGGGAGTGAGCATTGAGAGGCCAGTATGCTGGTTGAAGAAAGTCCACAAGAGAAAGATCTGGTAGATGTGAGTGATGAAACTAGTGATTTTGATATTTGAGTTCAAGTATAGGTGCGAAGTTAGATGGGTGAACATGGTGTTGTTGCTGGTGGTGGTGGAGTAGGTTCGGTGGGGGAAGAGAAGCTTGTAAAAGAGCATAATAACTAAAAACGTTGAAACAGAGCAGCAGGAGCTGCACTATCACTAAAGCATTAGCCATGACTAAGCTTCATTTGAAACTAAAAGGACAAATTACTTTTTCATGCATAAAGAAAAGACAAAGAATATCTCAAATTTTATTTTCATTTTTAGAATAAATTATTTTCTTTTTAATTTGACTAGACATACTATACAATAAAAACACTTTAAAAATAAATATAGAGGTTCAAATTTAATAAATATTTTTTAAAAAAACCTCTTCTCCGCTAATAATAGTATAACAAACACTTTTACTTTTCTTTATGTCAAAAACATTAAGCATTATATATATTTTTAAAATGGATATAAATGAAATTAAATTGCTGTCAAATTTAACAAAATATGAATAACATAATAAAATAATTTTATTGATATGAAAATAAAGTATCAATTTAAAAAATTATAAATAAATATGAATTTTAGTTATAATAATAGTAATTTATGCTAACTATATATTTCTAAAATTACGTATATTATGATTAATTGAGTTTTCTATAGTCGAAGGTTGAGTAATCGAGCACCATTATGGATATTATGTGGCCATTGCCATGTTCATTTTGGGTGTAGCTGTCCAAGCAGAAGTAGTAACTCCAGGCCGAGCACCTGCTCCTAGTCCTACCACTAATGCAACATCACTAATTCTTACCTCTCAATGGTCATGGATATATGGATTTTATCATACCATTATGTGTGCTTAAAATGGTCGTTTGACTTATATTATAAAAGAAAATTCTGCAGCCAGGTCTAATTAATTCCCTTGTGGACCTTTCTCTATACCTTCTAGGATTTTCCTGGTAAGAGTTAGAGCTCTATTCCCATATTGGATCTTCTTCTCCTTTTTCTTCTTTTTCTGCTTCTCCTTCCCCTACTCCTTTTTTATAATTATATCCTTTTATGAACTTACTTACTTACTTTATTATGTTCACCCTCTGTTTCACGAACTCATCTACCCTGATCTGCTCACCCTCTTACTGATTCTCCATGGTGCAAGAGCTTGAAGCTTTATGGCAACGATTCTCTCTCACCAAAGATGAAGAAGAGGAGGTAGATATGGGAACTAATGCGAACAAATCCTCAAAACTCAAGCACTGTCTTATGGGGAAAATCATCATTAAGAAGCCCTTTAACTTACGAGCACTGTCCACGGTACTCAATGGCGCATGGAAATTGGCTAAGGAATAGGGTTCTGCGGGATAGCCCTTGGCATTTTGATAGACAACTAATTATGTTGGGAGAGCTATCTAGCGATGAACCACCATCAATGGTTGATTTATCTCATTGCTTATTTTGGGTTCAAATAGGAAACCTCCCTCTAAACCGAAGAGATCAAGATTCAATTATGAAAGTGGCTAGCAAGACCGGTGAAGTAGTGGAGACTAATCAATTCGATATCAACTCATGGGGGCGATTCATTTGTGTTTGTGTTAAAACTAATGTATTTTGCTCATTAAAGAAAGGAACAATAGTGCTATATGGATGGGGTGAGAAAGCCTGGGTCTATTTTAGATATGAAAAATTGCCTAATTTTTGTTACTGGTGTGGACAGATCGACTATGTGGAAGATTAGTATGCTAGTAAACCTGAAACTTTTGAAGTGAATGATTAGCCATATGGTCCATATTTGAGAGCTTCACCGTTTAAGACTCGATTCTTCAATAAGGGTGGAGCAGAATCATCAAAGGTTAATAGTGGATTTACGCCACACCCTAGTTCAGCAAGTGAAAGTCTGGTGCGGAGAAAACTAAATGTGAATTATGACGGGTAGATGGAGGTCACGTCTAGCCTAAGGCAACGAGAAGTGGAAAACAGGGGTGATAATGATTTTGTCTCTCATGTGTCAGCGATCCCGAAAGCTGTCTCTACTAGTGTGCCTGAAGCTTCAAATGATAATCAGATCGACAAAGAGAGAAGCTTGATAAAAATAGCCCCAGTAACAAATTCGTTATGGAAATTTAAGAAACTAGGGAGACTAGCAAAACATAAATCTCCAACCATTAGAGGACTGGATAATGACAGTGCAACTCTTAAGAAAAGGAAGGGTGCTCCTGCTGATGTTTCATCAATGGAGATTGATCCATTGGTTAAAAGAGGACGGGGTGGAGGTATTAGTGCAACCGACGGTTTAGTCTGTAAGGGTTGTGAGGCGGGGACTGCTCAGGCACCATGAGGCTACTTAGCTAGAACGTCTGAGGTCTAGGCAATCCTCGGGCGTTGAGATCTCTACGATGCCTAGTTCAAACACAAAGGGATGATATTGTTTTCCTTATGGAGACTAGACTCCGCTAGAGTAATGTTGATTTTTTTTGTTTTATTTTTCAAGATTTCTTTTATTTTGTGGTAGATGTTTATGGCCAAGCTGGTGGCTTAATTGTTCTTTGGCGCAATGATATTTAGCTTAGTATTTTGAATTACTCTTTACATCATATTTTATTTTCTATCATTGATCCCTCTATCACCTTAGGTTCTTGTAAAGGGGTAGCTTTGTATGGTTGGCCAAAATTATAGAATAAACACTACACTTGGGATTTGATGTTCAAATTTCATCCATTGAATCAGATCCGCTGTTATATTTTAGGGACTTTAATGAAATTCTCTATGGTTTTGAGAAGAAAGGGGGCAGTGAGGAAGTGTCTAATTCTATGTTGGGTTTTCGCACTATTATTGATTCTTTTCATCTTCGGGATCTTGGTTATAATGGATCTCCATTTACTTGGAGTAATGGACGTCAATATGAAGATTTTATTGCTGAAAGGCTGGACCATTTTCTATGTAATTTTGAATGGATTAACTTTTTTCCTGATAGCTCAGTCTATCACTTGGCTAGATTTACATATGATCATATTCCAATTTTGTTGGTTACAGATGGACTGTCTTCTTTGCCTCCTAAATGCCCTTATATCTTTCATTTTAAGGCAATGTGGACCCGAGAACAAAGTTGTGAAGATGTTACTCACACTCAATTTTGAGCATTAGAGTTGGTGAGTATGGTCTTGAGATCACTAGCCTCTCTGAAAGTTATCTTGATAACTATAATTTATTTTGTTAATTGATGTCCTTTATAGGTTTTTTCTTGCGTGTTCTTCATCCATCCAGGTGGTAGGCAAACATTAAGTTGATTAAAGTCTAGAAAGTCCTAACTTAGAGCTGTTGATCATGCTTAGAAAATTATGAAATGAGCATTAAAGGAAGATTATAATAATTGAAATCAGCTCACTTGGTTTTGATATATGCAATTCATTGCAGAGATGAAGTTTACAAAAATGCAAGAAAAGAGCCATTATTGTTTTTATTTTATTTTCAATGTATGAATGCTAATGTAGATGCATGTATTAGAGAAAGAAGGAAGAGGGCACTCCCCAGTCTAGAGGTGGTGATGATGGTGGCACTTGTCGACTTGTTGTGTTTGATGTTTTATGCTTGTCATTTCTGTTGACTTGTTGATGTTGTCGTTGCTGCATGTTGTATGCTTTGAAACTATAACCCTTGCTATATTCTTATGGTTGTAGCTCTTGTTATGTTGCGTAACCCTTGTTGTGTTGCTTTATAAGCGACTTTCTCCTTTACATGCTTAGATTTGCTTTAACTTGCACAATTGCTTTAGCCTATAAGATAAAATAAAAGAATTATAGTTAGGATTAGTTATGTCTTTAGACAATGATTATGAGCCAGGGTACATTCTGACTTCCCCTTTGGTTGCGTTGCTTCTGTCGATTTGCTGCTTCTTGCTCTTGCTTATTGGTGCAGTTGCTCTTCCTTACGAAATAAAAGGATTTTAGTTAGTGTTTGTTTATTCACAAAATGATTCTCAATCAAATTTTATTTTGACTTCCCTTTTGGTGGTCTGGTACTTATTGCAGTGTCTATTGTTCTTGTTGTTGCTCTTATCTTAATGTCTATAACTATTGCTTTATAAGTTGTAGCTCTTGTTGTAGCATCTATTATTATTACTATAATTATAGCTCTTGTTGTGGTGTCTGTAGTCTCCAGTTGTGATAATTATAGCTCTTGTTGTGATGACTATAGCTCTGGCTGTGGTGACTATAGCTTTGGCTATGATGACTGTAGCTATGGCTGTGATGACTGCAGCTCTAGCTATGATGATTGTGGCTCTAGCGGTGATGACAGCGGTTCTGGTAGTAGATGTAGCACCTCTTGTGTTTGCAGTGTGTGCACATGCACATACACATATATACTTTGAAGTGTGCGCATATTTCTCAAAATACATGCATAATTCTCAAAGTATGTGCACGTCTTTTGAGGTGCATACGTGGGCATATCTAAAAGTGTGCATATGTCTCATATGTCTTGGAGTGTGTGCATGACATGTGTGTGTATGCATCAGACGAAAATGGTACTAAGAAATGATGATGTAGTGATGATGTAGTAATGATGTCATTATTTATCGTGTTTCGAGCATGATTTTATGATGTGATAATGTGATAATTGCAAATCGACATGCTTGTGTCATTTGTGCTTCATCTCTCTTTTTTTGATGAATAATGATATTACTTTCTGAGAAAGTGATGTCAAATACAGTGTCCTAAAACATGCAATGCTTGTGTTTGAGCGATTTATGCGCATTTTTTATGCGTCTTTTTAGTAAAATGCAAGTTTGGGACCCTAAGAGTGTGTGTATGGGGTCTCAGTGTGTGCTTGTGTGATTTTTGGAGTGCGTGAGGGCCAGAAGAGTGCGTGATCACGTGCCTGGGGCGTGTGGTCACGAGCTTCGAAGTATGTCCAGTGTCTTTAAATTGAACTCATTTTTTAGTTCAGAGTGATTTTTATTTGTTTTTTGACCTTCTATAAGTCTTGTTTGAGTTTTCAGAGCATTTTTCTTTTATTTTATTATGTTGTTGTTCTGTTGCTTCGCGCAGTGCGGGAATTATGGACTTCCCTCCTATTCCTGATGATCTTGGTGACTTTAGCAGTGTGAATACTGCTTTCTTTTCTTTTGATGAGTTTTTTTTGGAGGATGAGGCAGTTCTTGGACAGACTGGTACAGGGACTTCTACTGCTGGAGCTACAAAGGCTGCTATGACCAGTGGTGGAGCCTCTTCTCATCCACCTCAACTTTGTTAAGGAGATCTGATTCCAGTTGTCTATAGCCTAGAGACCCATGCTTGGACTATTCTTCGTCGTCCAGTTAGTTTGCTCACTTAGTTATTACTGTGATAGCTCCTGTTGTAGCTTTGCTTACTTAGCTTTTGTCATTTGGTTACCTAGTACTTGTTGTAGCTCTAGCTTTCTGATTTTAGCTCTTGCTGTATGTATAGCTTCAGTTGTCTTTATAGCTCTAATTGTCTGATTTTACTATCTGCGTAGCTTTGGCTGTCTGATTTTAGCTCTTATTATTTATGTAACTCTAGTTATCTAATTTTAGCTCTTACTGTCTGTGTAGCTCTAACTGTCTGATTTTAGCTCTTATTATTTGTGTAACTCTAGCTATCTAATTTTACTTTTTGCGTAGCTCTGGCTATCTAATTTCAGCTCTTACTGTCTGTATAACTCTAGCTGTCTAATTTCAGCTCTTGTTGTATTATTGTAGTTTAGCTCTTATCATTATTTTGCTCTTGCTGTAGTCTAGCTCTTGTTGTAGTTTAGCTCTTACTATTGTTTAGCGCTTGTTGTAGTTTAGCTCTTACTGTTGTTTAGCTCTTGCTGTTGTTTAGCTCTTACTGTTGTTTAGCTTTAGCTGTAGTCCAGCTCTTGCTATTGTTTAGCTCTTGCTGTAGTCTAGCTCTTGCTATAGTTTAGCTCTTGTTGTATTACTGTCGTATAACTCTTGATGTTGTTTAGCTCTTGCTATATGTATTCCTGTAAGCATGATGAAAACAAATGTGTTTAGCATGTGATGAATGTTATAACTGATTTACCTATTGGTTGTAGTCCTCTAGGTTTGTCATTCAGCTGCTTGGTAGCTTTAATAAGGTTAGCTCATACTATCAGGGCCTTCCTCCATACGTGAAGCAGATGATTGCCAGAAAGGGCTTTGATGGCATTATTTTTGCTCTTACTTATGGCTCATATGCATTGAGTCAGGCCGCGATGTGTGCTCTTATTGAGTGATGGATGGATACTACCCATACATTCTATTTGCCTTTTAGGGAGATGACTATCACTCCGTTTGATTTTGCAGCCATTACCAGGCTGAGTTTTTTTGGGGAGCCTGTCTCTTTTAGCAATGAGTTGTATAGTTTTGTCGTTGTGAGGAACAAATGGCTAAAGGATCTGTTCGGTGTTACTGCTTTTGTAAAGTCTGACTGCTCCTCTTTGATCCTGTATACGCAGCTTGTAGAGATTGGAGCATGACGCGAGTCGTGTTAACTTGGAATAATTGGCCATGTGTTTCTTATTCTACCTCTTGAGTGCCATTGTCTTTCCGAATGCCTTCGGCATTGGCTTTTTGCAGTTATTACTTGTCCTAAGGAATTTGAGGGATTTACTGAAGTATAGTTGGGGCATAACCGCTTTTGCCCACATGTATTATGGCCTGGATGCAAGCTGTAGAGGAGGCTCACGGATTTGTAGTTGCTTGTTCGTGTTAGATGTGAGTGTGGTCTCTTGCTTTTTTTTTGGATTGTTTCATATTCGATTGTTCTGATTCCTTTTTTCCTGGGAGGTTTGGGCTTAGGAGTTTGGGGTGCTTCCTCATCCCACTATTGAGTGCTTGCTTGAGAGTGGCTTTCCTTGTCTTCCACAATGGATTAAGAAGACTTTTGGTTTGATCGAGAGTCCTGCAGAGGCGAGGGGTCTCTTGAGTAGTTTGGCCCACAATCAGGTATGGTGCATTTTGATTTTACTTTGCTCATTCTTTGACAATCATTTTGCTTATATGTTTCTTGGGTAGATTTGTCCGTGTTGGTGGATGGAGCGATAGGACTGGTCGATTGAGATGGTGGTGGCTTGGCGTCTGACGCAAAGGAGGGTCTTGCTGCCCGACCTTATTAACAAGGTGTGGTACCTGGGTGAGTGGGTCTATCACTGG
>CATIWM010425937.1:0-13651 GCA_949671775.1 Mallotus repandus | reverse complement strand
TACCTACCCTATTACTCTCATTTATTGTGTTTCCTTCTCTTATTAAAATTTTTGTTCTTACTCTGCTTATTATTGTACCTTGTCCACTTATTGGGTATTTTCTTATGCAAATACTCACCCTTTCACTTTAATCATTTTTTTTTCAGGTTAAGCACTTAATATATAGTTAATACATATAATTATAACAACATGGCTTATGACTGGTTAATTGTAAGTCAAAAAGTAAGACAGGATGAGACCGAAATCAAGTACATCTTAGGTCATGATGTTACACTAGACTTGAACTGGAGAGTGCAAGTGGAACCAACTAGTGTTCCCTTTCGCTAGCACACTATTCGTGAGGTCGATGGAGAGCGTGCCTGTACTATTATCCGTGTGTGGTACGACACGGCTTTTGACATCCATGTCGCCCTAGTTTTAGAGGAGGAATGAGTCATCTTTCTAGTGTGTCCTTTTAGACTTTTGCTTATCATACCCTCCTAATGTACATATGAGAACTCTGACAGGTTAGGGTTAGTGGCCTATCCAGGGTACTACTCGTCCTCTTTTTGGTGTATGATTGTATGTATATAAATGAGTGGTACCTTGTGACTCTCTCACTTAAGTTAGTACTACAAGGAGGTTACAACTACTTTTGAATGTAAATTTTGAAGATAATTTTGTGTAACCTTATGTTTGTATCTCAAACTAACCTGCCAGTGAGATTAAAGGAAAATCTTGAAATGAAAGGGGTGAAATTAGGCTAGAGAGCTCATAAGATGCATGTTTAATTGTTATGAAAGTATGTGGCATACTTAATATAAATTAAATAAGTAATGCAGACTTATTTGAAATTATAATGTATAATGACTATGTACCTACCCTATTACTCTTATTTATTGTGTTTCCTTCTCTTATTAAAATTTATTGTCCTTACTCTGCTTATCATTGTACCTTGTCGACTCACTGGATATTTTCTTATGCAAATACTCACTCTTTCACTTTAATCATTTTTTCAGGTTAGGCACTTAATATATAGTTAATATATATAGCTATAACAACATGGCTTATGACTGGTTAATTATAAGTCAGAAAGTAAGACAGGATAAGACTGAAATCAAGTACGTCTTAGGTCATGATGTTACACTAAACTTGAACTGGAGAGTGCAAGTAGAACCAGCTGGTGTTCCCTTCCGCTAGCACACTGTTCGTGAGGTCATAGGATAACATGCTTGTACTGTTATCTGTGTGTGGTATGACACGACTTTTAATGTCCATGTCACCCTAGTTTTGGAGGAGGACTGAGTCGTCTTTCTAGTGTGTCCTTTTAGACTTTTGCTTATCAAACCCTCCTAATGTACTTATGAGAACTTTGACAGGTTGGGGTTAGTGGCCTATCCAGGGTACTACTCGTCCTCTTTTTGGTGTATGATTGTATGTATATAAATGAGTGGCACCTTGTGACTCTCTCACTTAAGTTAGTACTACAAAGAGGTTACAACTACTTTTGAATGTAAATTTTAAAGATAATTTTGTGTAACCTTATGTTTGTATCTCAAACTAACTTGCCAATGAGTAGTTATGACATATTAATAAGATGTGAGTTAGCAGTTTAATTTTCTTATCATCTAAGATGTTATTTAGTGATATGTTTTCAAAGGTTTTTTTTTTTAAAAAAAAGATTACTTAAGAAGTGGTGCCTCTCTACATTGATACTACAATTCAGGAGATTTAAGATTAACAATCATCTAGATAAGTACCTATGGAGAGGGGTGTCACAATCTGCTTCTATGGTCAGCCTGAAATAACCTTGACGAGTTATTTTCTTAGCTAAGACTATTCTGTTCATGTGCAGTTCGCATGCGCCTTCATGAACCGCTTCCGTAATCTTTTGAACCTTAGCCTTATCAACACATCTAAGGTGTACTCTTGTCGTTATTCTTTTATACAACATCCCGTTATGGCTGATGAACTGCCGGGATAGCATTCTCAAGGACATTCTCTCTTTTCTGCCAGCATCATAAGGGAATCATCCCGTTTCCAGATACTACTGTAAATCCCAAAACCAGGGTTTCTCTGTGGGGTCAATTGGCATTGTTTTGACCTCTTCATGATAGGGAGTTTAGGATTGTATCAAAATAAGAGGTTTAACTGCTGCCTATTTCTCTGCTTCCCATGTTGAAGCCAAGGTGGCTAAGGCGTCTGCCATCTGATTTTCTTCTTGGGGCAAATGTACAAACTTGCACTGAGTAAAGGATAATAAAATAGTAACTACATAATCCCAGTACAACTTCAGCTTGTCTTCTTTGACTTTCCATTGTTTGGAGATCTGCTTTACCACTAATATCGAGTCTCTAAATACCATAATCTCATTGGCCCCTATGTTCCAGAGAGCTTCCAAACCATAAATGCAGGCCTCATACTCTACTTGATTATTGGTGACCTCAAATTCTAATCTTTTCATCATTGAGAACATTCCTCCTTCTGGCGAGGTTAGAGTTACACCTATACCTGCTCCCTTGCTATTGACGGCCCCATCAAAGTACATTTTCCATGTTTGAATTTTATTGCCCCCAGGTGCTCATCTAGAAACTCTAACTCCCATTCCTGTTCATCATCCACTGGATTCTGAGCCAAGAAATCTGCCACCGCCCTTCCTTTTACTACTTTCTTTGCCATATAATCTATGTCGAACTCTGTGAGCAAAACTAACCATCTGGCCAATTTTCCTGTGAGTGATGGAGTTTGCTAGAGGTATTTGAGTGGATCATGCTTTGAAACCGCTTGAACCCTATAGGATTAAAAGTAATGTCGAAGCTTATTGGTTGCCCAAATCACTGCTAGACATGGTTTCTCTATGAGATTGTAGTTGGAATGGTATGGCAGAAGCTTCTTGCTCAGGTAATAGACTGCGTGTTCAACCTTCCCATCACCTTCCTGGCTAACATGGCCCCTGTTGCTTTTCTCTCGATGGCAAAGTTAAGGATCAACAGTTTACCCGGTCTTGGTGGCTACAAAATCGAAGGATTCATTAAATAATTCTTGATAGTTTCAAAACCTTGTTGGCACTTGTCATCCCAAACAACTGGCTGATTTTTCTTTAAGAGCTTGAAGATGGGCTCGCAGGTAGTGGTCAGCTTGGCTATGAATCTACTGATGTATTGTAGTCGTCTGATGAACCCTCAAACCTCTTTCTTATTCCTCATTGTAGGCATTTCTTTGATCGCTCTGACCTTGTTTGGATCCACCTCTAAGCCTTTTTGGTTGATGATGTGTCCTAGTAACTTCCCAGAGGTCACCCCGAAAACACATTTCTTCGGGTTAAGCCTAAGGTTGTATTTTTCTACTTTGGCCAAAAACTTGTCTAGAGCCTCGAAGTGTCTTTCCTGCGTTAGAGACTTCACCATCATGTTGTCAACATATATCTCAATCTCCTTATGAACCATGTTATGTAGCAATATGGTAGCCATCCTCTGATAAGTGGCCCCTGCGTTCTTCAACCCAAATGGTATGACTAAATAGCAATAGACACCCCATTCAGTGGTGAATGAAGTCTTTAGCTTGTCTATCACTGCCATCATGATCTAGTTGTACCCTGAGAAATCATCCATGAAAGAGTATATGGCGCTGGAAGCCACACTATCGACTAAGGTGTCAATATACGGTAAGGGAAAATCGTCCTTTGGGTAGGCTTTGTTCAACTCTCAATAGTTCACACACATCCTGACCCTTCTGTCCTTCTTAGAAACTGAAACTATATTAGCTAGCCACTGAGTGTCATCTACTACATCGAGGAACTTTGTCTTTAACTACTTCTCCACTTCTTCTTTGATCAGAAGAGCCTATTCTGGCCTTAACCTCCTCTTCTTTCATTTTACGTGTGTGATGTAAGAATATGTAGAGATTATATGCTCTGTGATCTCTTTGTCAATCCTAGGCATATCCTCATAACCCTAATCAAATACTTTATGTCTTTTTTAGTGTTTCTTTCATTTTTTCTCTCTCATTAGGGGTTAAGTCAGAAGCAAGAAGTATGTTTTTAGGATCATCACATGTACCTAAATTAAATGATTTAGTTTGCACTGAATTAATGTCAAACATATGCATGAAATGGTCATCACACATAGAATAACAATTTGGGAACACATCACACAAATAAACAAAGTCAGACTCTATTGCATTAACTTTAGAAAGGAAAACATCATCAGGTTCAAACAGGCTACAAAGAGAAATATCAATATTATTATAGAAAACATCCATGATGGAATCCAACACATAGGATTCAAAGTCACGTTCCTTTTTCTGGTCGGCAGCATCCTTCGATTCCATTGTAGGGACATCCTCCTTGGGTTCCGGAGACAACACCAATTCTTTCACTATTGGTTCCTCCATAACAACTTCACTAGTCCTATTCACCTGTTCAGCGAATATTTTAAAATCAGGGACCAGTTTTTTAGTAATCAATAATGGCTCATGAGCTCCTCAGTATGGGGTATTGGTGCCTTTCTCCATAAATGTCTCCCACAATGACTTAACCTTTGACTTAGTCTTTGCTTTCTTCTTCTCAAACTTAATCTTTATTCTACCATCTTCCTCAGATTCACCATCTTTGGAATATCCTATCCTGTGCTTTAAAAACATGACCTTAGACTCCACATACTCAGGTGGGCCCTGCCGATTCCTTCCTAATCCCATTCCAGGCATGAAATTCTGGCTCTTCATCATGTTCATGATTTTAGGATACAACTCATCTTGGTAAATCATGCAAACTTCAAAACTCAGACTAAGAGGGATCTCTTGAGGTGCTAACTTTAAAGCAGAAACAACGGCCTTAATTTCAGCCGAGATGGTGACCACTCTTCCCTCGTGTGGAAACTTGATCTTTTGATGCATAATTAATGGGACACCTACTAAAGGATGGAACCATGGCCTTCCTAGTAAGATGGCAAAGGTCACTGGGATATCAATCACATGAAGGTTGACCCAAACTTCAATGGGTCCAGTTTTGACCAACTCCTTGAATGTTCCTTCGACAGGCCTTTTGGTATCATCATAAGCCTTAATCACCAAATCATACGGCTTCAAGTATGCCACTGTCAATCTCAACTTGGGCAGAATCTTTAAAGGGCAAACATTGATAGCAGATCCATTATCCACCGTCACGTAATAAGTTAACTTTCCCCTTGATCAACAAAGGCTTGAGGTGATATCTTGCTTCTAGAGGCAAATCCTCATTAGTAAACATAATAGCTCCATGGGGGCTTTCTGATAATGCATCCACCAATTGTTCAAGGTTATGGCTTGTAGAAACTTTCTTATGCTCTAAAGCCATAACTAGTGCCTCTCGATGGGCTTTGGAGTGCATAAGCATCTCCCAGACAGTAGAGAGAGTTTTCTCTTCCTTCTTGGCCTCAGCAACTTCTTCGGCTTCCTTATCCTTCTCAGATTCTTCTTTTGAGTCTATTTACTTTTCTTCAGACTCAGCAGGTTTCATTTCTTCCTCCTTTTTCTTAAGTTTTCTAGCTGGTGGAATTTATTTTCTTCCATCATTCTTCCATGAATCAAGAGCTCCTCCCTCTTTATTATTAGAGCTCCATATGTCTAAGACACTCATATTGACCTCAATAGGCTATTCTCTTAGACTTAGGCATTTTAGTTCGGGTTTCGGCGGTGCAGGTGTGGTATCAACAAAGGAGTTCAAGACTTGCTCCTCAGTTAAACTGGTGTTTATCATGAGTATAGATTGATTTGTTGGTGGCACGTTTCTGTAATTGGGCAGGGGGTTATTTCTGGTGTTTGGTTTTCTGTTTTTGGGATCAGTGATTTTGCCTGAGTCAATCAAATTTTGGACTCATGTTTCAAATGAGTGTCACCGTCCGTATTATGCCTAATGTTCTGGTGGTATTTGCAATATAGTTTCTGGTTAGCATTGGGGAATGGTGGTCTTTGTGGTAGAGGTCGTAGCAAGTTGTTCTCGATCAGTTTCTCTAAGACTTTGGAGAGAGGTCTCCCTAGGTTTGAAAATCTTCTAGGTTGCTGAATAATATTTATCTATATATTGCTACTTGAACCTATCCCACTGCTGGATCTGGTCCTTTCTCTACCAGAGGGTCTCCCAGTAATGGATTTTCTTTCTCATGTCAAGTCAGATTCTTTTTGGACCCCAAATCTATACAGTTCCTTGAAATTTTAGATCGCTAAATCTTTTAACTTCTTGGAGAGTGGGAGCATACATCCCTCCATTGCTATCACTAACTGATCGATTTTGGCCAGCCGGTGTTTCATCTGAGCTAGCTTTGCTCTCTATCTGATTAGATAGTCAGCAAAAGGTTCGTTAAACTTCTGCTTTATATTCTGGAAATCCTTTAAGGATGCTTCCATCTGGATATTAAGACTGTATTGTTTCACAAAAGTAGCACACAATCCTTCCCAATCAACTTGGATATGAGGTTCCAAGGAATAATACCACCTGATTGGTGCTCCTTCGAGAGACAAAGAAAATTGTTTGAAAATTTGTGCCTTACTCAAACTGGTTGTCCTCATATGAGTTTCATACTGCTTGAGATGTAGATGGGGATCTTTAATACCAGTGAATTTCTTCATATCTAGAAACCTGAATTTTTAGGGCAGAGGGTTGTCGTCTTCTCCTAAACTAAAATCAGAGTAGTTTATGGGGGCATCTATCCCTTTCTCCTTCATATGCTTCTGCATCTGAGCCATAGTTTTAACAAGATCTTTAGCCCAATCTGGCTTCTCTATATTTTTCAAGGTGTCTATCCTATGTTGGGTTACTAGTTCTGCCAATAGAGTTTTTCAGTCATCCTCTATTTCTTGCTTCCCTAGATTTTCAGCATCAAGATCAAATGGGTGAGGTTGAGGTGGCGGCAATTCTTGCCTATTTTCTTTTCTCATTTCTGCCATCATCTCTTGCATTATAGTTCTAGTATGTTCAGCAATTTCTGCTTTCAGCTGTTCGGGATCGAAACTCGTGGATGCTGCCTCTTTCGACATTCTGACTAAACGACCGGTGTCAGAGCGAGTCCAAGCAGATGACTGGTTTGGATCTATATCTGCAACCACCATAGGATAGAAATATGCATGGTGTGTATGCATGATGTGCAGGTTTATTTAATTATTTAAGAAAGAAAATAACCTCTTATTCATATATAACATGTCACAAGACAAAGCTCTACAAGCGGTATCTCTACCCTTATTTCTCCCATACGCATATTCAATGGCTAGTTTATTTCCTTAGGATTGTTAGCCTAGTTTTGATTATCAATAGGGGACATCAAAACTGATGGATGCAACAAATCTCTCACGACGGGGCAAACAAGTAGCAATTTTTGTAATAAAAACCAAGTCTATGTTCCATGGGCCATGATGGGCATTAAAGGCCTATCTTGGCATGAGCTGTGTACAAATGGACCTTAGTGGGCATAAAAGGCCCAACTTGATATAATCCATTTACAATGGGCTTGGATTTTTATTACAAGAATTGCTATATGGTATAAAATGCATGCAGTTGGAAAAAACCTTAGGGGACGTTGCTAAGTCAATTACATGAGCTGAGTCAGGGTGACAAGCTACGACTCCTACAGCTATATACATCCATTTGTGTCTCCCTACTCAAAGGTCCGTATGACATGGATAGTACATGCCATGAGTGATAATAATTGAATACTTCACCACCAGGTTTGAATGAAACACAGGCAATGAAGCAAAGATTATTATCGAGTTATTTAGGACTTGTGTGCTCATTGTGTGAAATGTGTAGTGAACGTAATAAAATGCAAAGGAAATAAGGAAATAATCAAGGATGATAAATTATAAAATACTGGAATCAGTTTCTCTATCCTTAGTGGAGTCGCCATTGTAGGCGACGGGATTTAGCATGCGCCCAAGTGTTTGGCAACCATGACACTGTGCAAGTTCAGAGCCTGCTAGGAAATACAAAATGGCTTAGGGCCCAAAATAGAGATGGAGTTGCCACCTAGATAAAAGTCGAGACACACTTTACAGCAACTAGATTCCACGGAGGTACCCAAAAATCATTTTTAGAAATCGGATTCATAAACTAGGTATGGGCTTTGGAATGCCCACCCAACCTTGTGGTTGGTCTCCATGTGTGTTTTGTATTTTATTTCCTCTGATTATTGATTATTTCCTTATTATTGGGTGGATTGCAAATGCTTCCAATTTTACAATTTAATCCAAGTTTGCACATTAGTCATTTTACATGCTTTTATTACCTTGCACTGGTTACAAATAAGAATAAATATAACAAACATTCATTCAAAACAAACGGGGATGGGATTAGGGATTACAATAATGCTAAATTCAAATAAAACCTCTCAAGAACTAATTAACTCATTAATTATTTAGTGATTGAAAATCACAAAGAGACCTACACCAGACACGGGTTAGTTTTGTCTCAAAATAAACAGTTTTTTATATAAAAAGGAAATAAATTTGCATGAAGTAGGCGCACATACTTATTTAAACGTGGTTTATTGACTCAAACATGCATAAAAGTATAATAGTCGCATGCAATACTAAAGATATTATTAGGCAGCATGTTCATATCAGATATTGAAAATTAAGCATATTCATGCAGGATTCTAGCGAGGAGGCAACCGTCACCTGGGAAGAGGCATCACCTTTTGGATCTCTGTTTAGGAGATGATCGCCTCCTTGCAAAGGGGTGACATCTCTTTGAAGAGACGTCACCTCTTCACCAAGAACTCAAAGGCTCGCAGGTTACTTAAATCCTAAGTAAACCAAATTACATGCGATGCAAACTTGAATTTACCATTAATACATCAATATTTCATGTAATCATGCCTTCATATACTATCCAATGGACCAAAAACTCAAAAAAAAATTATTAAAACTAAGAAAATGAATTTTTTTTTATGCAAGCAAGAGCTTAAAAGGCTTAAGAAAGAAAATTCTTACTGAATGAACCGCGTTTGATGCTCCTAACTAAGCCCTCAGAGCTTGGTTTGTGGGTTTATGCACTTTGAATGCAAGAGGACATTCTTTTCCTTCAAGAAAATCAACTCTCCTTAATCAAACTTTTCTTTTTCACCCTTTTTCACTCTCTTTTTGTTTTCCTTCTGTCAAGGTGTCTTTTCTTTTTTTCCTCTGTGTTCTCCAGTCTTTCTTTTTGTCTCTAACCCTTTTTCACTCGACTCTCAAGCCCTCTATTTAAGCACTCTTCCGTTCTGTCTTTCCCATTCCCCAAAAATGCCACTGGGATTAAGCAATCATTTCCCCTCACTCTAATTATCTTCTCCACACCCTCTCTCCCTTGAAAGTCATCCTTTCACGCCCAAATATGCAGGCTAGAGATCTATGGGTCCACTTCTAGTGTATGGGGCCAAAATGCATTTAATGTAAAGTTAGGTCGGCTATTGAAGAGGTGTCGCCTCTTGGGAAGAGGTGATTGCCTTTTCACCAGGCCTTAATTGGGCCTGGGCTTAGGTGTTTAGGCTTTGGGTTATAGGTTTTGGGCTAGGTTTAGGCTTTCGAGTCCATTTTAAAGAAAGCTTCGGGTCCTCTTACATTCAAAATTTTTACTTACTTATCATTGGGTGTTCATCGTGGGCCGGTCAAATCGAGGGTGTCTACACAAATTATAAGTGTTTGAATTATAATATAATGAATTTACTCGATTCTTTCTAAATTTTTACATTTTATAATTTTAATTAATTGTTAAAAAAATTTCAAAAAAAAAAGACGAGCTTTGGGACAATAATAATTTAAAGAAATAAATTTTGTAGTGTAGTAGACCGCAATATATGTACAATGTTCTATGTATATATAAATACCTCTTTGATAAAAGTGATTGCTAGTAGTGAAAGGATTATTAAGGGTATAGTTTATATCAGTCAAGTAACGCACCCCAAAGTTTGGCTTTGCACCTCCATGAATTCCTTATGCATAAAAAAAATAATAATAATAAAATCTTATATATTCGATAACCACATAAATTCGGACAAGCTATTTTAATGGTGTCATTAATTGGCTAGAATAGCTCAAAATTGTAACCAACATTAGATCAAAAGCAGATGCCTGAAATCGGGCATGAAAAGGAAGTACGCCCTATTGCTACCTGCCTGAAGTTTGGTTTTTAACTCGGAAGCACCAAGCTTACAGGGGCATCCAATATGAAAGAATAAAAAGAAACCATATTTTTATAATCGTATAGCTGTCGAATTGTCACATCTATAATCCACCACACCTATATTATGCTTATCGCAAAAATAAAAAATCCTAAATCTGTTTGGCATTATCGCCCTATCAGCCTTTGCAACTTTAGTTACAAGATTATTTCTAAGGTTCTTGCAAATCATTTAAAACCTTTTCTTTATCAAATTATCCACCCATCTTAAAGTGCTATTGTTCCGGGCAGGCTCATCCATGATAATATTCTCATCACTCATGAGATTTTTCATTCACTAAGTAAAAGGCGGGTATGGCTTTAAAATTGGACATGGAAAAAGCATATGATAGAGTTACTTGGAGGGTATTACGACAAGTTTTATTGAAAATGGGTTTTTCCAGACTATGGATTTCTAGAATAATGAAATGTGTTACTACTGTCCATTTTTCTGTGTTAGTAAATGGTGAGAAGTCTGAATGGTTTTCTCCATCTAGAGGACTTCATCAAGGCGATCCACTCTCTCCTTATCTTTATCTTCTTGTTGCTAATTTATTGTCTAATATTTTAGACGGATTAGTCTAGATGGGCAAGCTTAGAGGTTTTAAAATTAATAATCGAATCCCCATTATCACCACTTCCCTATTTACTGATGATACAATTGTTTTTGGGAGTGCCAATGTGCCTGAAGCTTCTAAATTAAGTGTCCTTTTGGATCAATGTATATAGGCTACGAGACAGAAAATTAATAGAACCAAATCTAGTATTTATTTTGGTAAAAAAGTTTTTGATGGTGATAGCAGGACAATTAAAGCGATTCTTCAAATGTCTGAATTTGGAAAAAATAATGTTTATCTAGGCTTGCCAGTGGAGTGGGGAAAATCCAAAGCTCAAATCTCACACACTCTGCTACACAAAACTAAGGCCAAAAGCACAGTCCTGGAAACACAAAATGCTCTCATTTGTAGGCCAAGAGGTCATGATAAAATTCGTTTTAAAAGTTATTCCTTCTTATCAGTTGTTATACCATGGACCCCTATCCATGCTATAGTATGGACCATACTCGTGTAAAGGCCAAACACACCTTTCTTGTTTTTTAACATCTTTGCTTTTTGTTTTTATTGTTTCACTATATCATACACATGCCCATCTATCAAATTTGCGGTTGTTATACCATGGACCCCTATCCATGCTATAGTATGGACCACACACGTCAACGGCCAAACACACCTTTCTTGTTTTTTAACGTCTTTGCTTTTCATTTTTATTGTTTCACTATATCATACACATGCCCATCTATCAAATTTGGAAGTATATGTCTATTTCTTTTTTAAGAGGTCCTATGGTCTTTGTATTTTTACTTTTATTTTTATTCTAATTATTTTTTAAAAAATTAATAAAAATGAAGAAAGTATTTTTTAGTTATCAAAAAAATTATTATTTTTTATTTTATTAATTACAGAGGTTGAATGTAATTTTTTTATTCATGATTTTAGTCAAAATAAAAATTTTATTCATTAAAAAATTATTTTATTTTTATTTTTTAATTATAATATGTTGACCTTAGCAATAATCAATCTTGATTTTGATCTTAACAAACCTGATTTTAAGCATTTAATATGTTTGTTTAAGTGTGTATAAGCTAGGACTATCATGGAAATCAAAATGAAGTTAAGCGTGCTTTTGGGCTAAATCAACCTTCGGGATTCCAGGAGTATTTTGGAAGTCTTCAAATTTTATAATGAGAAAGTTGTGTTCTTAACATTTGAAGTAGACATCACAAGATTTCTGAATTGATCTTACTTGTAAAAATCCAAATTCATTTGGGTCTGGAAATATTCAGTTAAAATCAGCATATGCAGTTTTTATTTTGATTTAGCAGCTCTTAGTATTTCAACAATATCTTGAGCTAAAAATGTCCAATTGAGGTGATTAAAAATGATATGGAAATTTAAGACAAATACCTACAACTTTAATGAATAAAGATAAGGTTTATTCGATCGTATTCAATGGCTAAAAGTCATGATCCCGACTGGGACCAAAATTGCACCAAATTAAAGAAATCATCTAGAACATATCCCGAGCCAATGTCTTGACTGGGTCAAGTGTAATCCTGGCCGGGATCAATATAGTCATGACCGGGATAAGTGCAGGCTTCAAAAATAATAGCTATAACGGATATATTTTTGAATATCCCATCCGGGATCAGTGTGATCACGATCGGGACTAGAGTTTTTGCAGCCTAAAAGTACAAATTTCATTCAAATGATGTTTGAATTTGTTGGAAATAAAATTATTGTTTCCAATAACTATACTTTAATTTCTCAACTATAAATACAACCTCTAAAGATCATTTAGAGGTTAAGAAACTTATTTTTTATTCTCAAGCATTCAATTAAACTCAAAATTCTCTTTAATTCATTATTGTTTTTGATAAACTCTAGTGGGAGTTTGGTGAGTGATTAGAATAGAAATTCTTATTCTTCTATTTTTTGGGTTTAGAAAAAGGGAAGTGGGGTTCTATTCTAAAGGAATTGGTTTAAGTGTTTAGCCATTAAAACACTTGGAAATTTAGTTTTAGTGTAAGCCTTCAAAACACTTGTGAATCAATTTTTAAGTAAGCCTTGAAAACTCAAGTTGTAAGGTTTGAGTTGAGCCTAATACTCAAGTTGTAAAAATCAATCTAGGGGAATAGATTATGGTGATTCAAAATCCTAACTTGGGGATAAGTTAGGTAGAGACGTAGGATTGTTGAGAATTCGAACTCCTTAAATTCTTGTGTTCATTATTCTTCATTCTTAATATTCTTTCATTTTTGCTTATTTGTTTTTAAGTTTTGATTTTTGTTCGATAGCCCTATTCACCCCCCCTCTAGGGCATTTTCATTTGGTATCAGAGCTTGAATCTAGGTACTTCATCGCTAGAATACAAGATCATGGGAGTGAAAATATCTCTTCTCTTAGACCATTCTTTGATGGCATTGATTATCCTCATTGGAAGTTCAAAATGGAGCTCTATCTTGATTGTGACTCCATCAAACTTTGGGACGTTATCTGAAAAGGTTGGGAATCACGCAAAGCTACAATTGATGGTGTAATTATTGAAATTCCAAGAGATGATTGGAAGGCCATTCAACAAGAAGGGAATCATAAAAATAAAAAGGCTATGATCACTCTAGTCTCTTCTATGTCAAGAGAAGAAGGAGGTAAGCTTCAACATTACACTTCGGCCAAGGAAATGTGGGAAACCTTGAAAAATCATTATGAAGGAAATGTTCAAGTAAGAAGCAAGAAGGTTCAACTCCACATGTATGAGTATGGACTCTTCAAAATGAAGCCTCAAGAATTAATCACCGAAATGACAAACCGCCTCAATGCTCTTGTCACCACCCTCAAGAAACTTGGTAAACATTTCACCAAGGAGGAAGTAAACAACAAGATTCTAAGAATCCTACCTAAGAAGGATTGGGAATCTCGAGTTACTTCCATTGAGGAAGCTCAAGATCTT
>CATIWM010425891.1:0-16622 GCA_949671775.1 Mallotus repandus | reverse complement strand
AAGTTGTGATTGGATATAGAATGAGTTGTGTGAGGGATGTGAGTGGTAAAGATGGAATTTATCCCTCAGTTATTTTGAGAAGATATATGTTGGGCCTCTCGATGATTTAGACTGAAGAGAAATGCATGGCCATGCTAGAATGATAAAGAGTTATCAGTATCAGTCTACTTGGGATTGATAAACAATATGATTGAATTATATAAGGATGACATAATCCATGCCTTATGTTCAATTAAGATATCATTTGGCAGAAGGACTATAATACACGATGAGGATAAGGTTATGTCGGATTATCAACCTTCACATAAATTGGGTAGTTATAATGTCTTGCTAGAGACCAATTATGACTTGTGGGCTCAAATGGGAGTTTTGGGCCTTCTGCCAACGTTGTGTGAACCTAAAGGGTCGCACACTTAGAACAAGCCCAAAGCAGACTTGGGTTAATAAGCCCAATAATTATCTATATATATATATATATATATATATATGTATTAATATTTATTTATTTATTTCCTAATTTATTTAAGGTAAAAGTTATCTAAATAAATTAGGAGATAATTCTAATTTTGGAATTAAAATTAAAGTAGAAAGAGAAGTTTAATCTTACCAAAACTGTTTTGGCAAGTGGAGATATATGAAACCCTAGAAATGATGGATATATATATATATCTCATTTTTTAGGGTTTATGCTAAGCCTCATTCTCCTCCTTCTTCTCCTGCTTCTTTTATGGAAAGAAATTCACACATAGAGTGAAATCAAAAGTGAGACTTTAAGGTGTTAGCATACCAATTTGCTTTAGTAACCTTATTCGTGTGGATACCGGTACAGAGCCGTGGCTTAATTTGTGGTGTCTAAATCCAACGAGACCTACACATAAAGCTTGAGGTAGGGTGTCACCGGAGTGACCCCCCTCTCTTCCTTCCAACATTCTAGCCTTGAATTATCTTGGTAAGATTTTGGAACCTTCTCAATTGATCTAATTAAAATTACATGGATCCTAGTTTAGGGTTTTCGTGGTTAAAATTTTAATTTATGTTGTGTTTGCATCACAGAAACCCAACATGTGTATCAACCCTTCTCCCTACAGTCTAAGCTGATTCGATTATTCCAAAAATATACTTTATTAGTTCCCATTCAACACAGTGGAAACATGTTATTGAACATGTTTACAATTTCATCTAAATACCCTTATATGTTCTTCAAGAACTAAAAAAACACGTCAATGAAATTATTAATTTTTAAAAAAAACACAACATATGACAAGTTGAACACATATGTCTTCTTCAATAGACATAAACATATTCACTTTAGAACAATAGATATGTGATCTTCAAAACACTCATCACCATATAAAGAAAACCATGTAAGTTTACCAATTTAACAAAACAATCTTGAAAAATAAATAAATTCAAACTATCATTAATATACCAAAGCATATAACAAGTTTATTTTAATTTGAAATAAATTAATTTAAAATAAATTAATTTAAAATTTAAACTTACATTGAAGGTCACTTTTCTTGTAATATCATCATGCAAAATGCCAACTCTACATTATTTTTTTATAATGACTAGAAACATGTGGTGTCTTTCCCTTTTCAACATAATCTTGTCGTATTGAATTCTAGACTTGTGTATTCTAAGATGGTTCATTTATCTGAATGCCTTTCTTCTTTGGAATTTGCTGCTGAGGTGGGTTCTCCATAACAAAGGCAGCTGAAGCGCTGCCTAGAATTAAAGAAGGTGCAAAACTTGTTGCTCTACCACTTAAAGCAAGTGTTGAAGCTATTTGTGGGAATGGTGGTGCATATGATGCAATTAAAGCACCTGTTATTGCTATTGGGGAGCATGCTAGTGGACCTATTTCACTTGAAGCCCCCAATAAACCCTGCTGCTACTAAAGCACCTGCCTTTGTATGTACACTCATCTGCACAATTTTTCCAAATTACAAATAGGTTATTTCAACAATTTAAAAGTTTAATTTTAATGACTTTTTAATTTATTTACACTTACATTAGATATATTTAGGCAGCCTTTTTTGTTATGGCCTATCTCTTTACACAGTGAGCATGTCATAACAACTCCCTTACGAGACATTTTCCCACTCCTTTTGGGTTCTTTAGGATCTTGCCTTCTTGAAATTTTAGGTCTACCTACACTCTTTAGCACTTCAGGTGGTAACAATAGTGGCATGTCTCTCTTTAGCCATATGTTTTTGCCCTTCACTAGTTGCATACAATACTGATATGCTGCCAAATACATTTTCTTTTCTATACCACTTGTCTATATGCTCTTCAAGAACTTTTTCACTATGGTTTAATGCACAAACTACATGAGGGCATGGAATCCCTGTGAGAGACCAAGAGTGACATATGCAGCTCCTCTACTCTATAGTGCACATTGCAGCTATCTCTATATTTTTATGCCTATCATGACCTTCACTTATTTCGTACCCTTTATCCCAATTCCACTCTATAGTGCACATTACAGCTATCTCTATATTTTTGTTCAATTTTGCATATGCATTTGGACTATAATTGCAATACCATTTGTTAACTGCATCTCTTTTTTCATGAATTCTCTTCATGCAATTAACTCTAACAAAATCTAACATGGCTAGTATATGTTCTCATCTTGCTTTGACTAAATGGCCATTAAAGGATTCACACATGTTATTGCAAACAGTGTCACTCTTAGAATGAAAAGAAAAGTAAGACCTGCACTATGTGTGAGGAGGATAATTCGGCAAGTGTTTCACAGAACCACTCCCTAATACATCAAGTTTCTCTAGTTGTTCCAAAAAAATCTACTCAAATGGGCTCTTTGCAAATCTCTAAAAGTCCTAAAATCAATTCCTCTCCATCTCTTTTGTCATGCCATATGTATGTGCATTGCACACCATCGATGCTCTGCTAATGGCAATTCTTGCTTTACTACTTCTGTCAAACCTTGTATACAATATACCATTATCAAATTATCTATAACAAATGATTAAAAGAAACTATGAATACAAAGCACAATATTCTTAATTAAAATAGAATGCACACCTTTTGCATATCATTAATTATGGTTAATTAGCTATTATAATCCAAAACAAGATCTTCTTTCAAATGCTTCAAAAACCATGACCAATTATCCTTGGTTTCAGACTTCACCACAACCTATGTAACTAGATATCTTTGGTCATTTGCATCCCTTCCCACTGATGTTAGCAACTCTTCTTTACATATATTCTTTATAAAGCACCCATCAAGTCCTAAGATTGGTCTGCACCTTACTCTCCACCCTTACTTTAACGCCTGAAAGCATATGTAAATTTTACTAAATCTGCTTGTGCAATCTTTGTAAACAACTTTGATATTGGAACCGAGATTGGTCTGTCTCAACTCCTCTACATAATCCCAAATTTGTCTATAATCATCCTTGTAGTTCCCTTCAAGCTTCTTCATTATAGTCCTATTTACTCTCTTAGCCATGGTTTGATTTATCTCCAGCTTCAGGTGCTTCTTAGCAAGTTCACATATCTTAGTACATTTCATTTCAAGATGGTCTTCAATTATGTCTCTAAAATATGAAACCAGATATTAATATGAAGCCCTCCTATTTTTCTAGATCCTTGTACATCGATGGTTTGGATTGTAAGTCTTAATAAGGAAATCACCACTCTTTTTTTCTAAACTTCCATATAGCACCCATGGTCAAGCTTGTTTACATATGCACCTCACCCTAAAATTTTCATTCTTTTCATATTTGATTTCAACCCCTCGTGCAACTACATATTAAGCAACTGCCATTCTAAATTCTATAACACTTTTGAAAACCATTGCCCCTAGAAATGCAGGTACATTACTTTCAGAATTGTACATTATTTTTTTTATTTCCTCCTTTAAATGTTAGAATGTCCTTCTGCCCCTGAATCCTCTTCAAAATTGTGCTCATCATCACTATCAATATATTTCGGATCAGTACCAACCTCTTCAGGTGCAGGATCTTCTTCAAGAACATGTTCATCAGACCCAACATCTTCAACATGAGGTTCTTCATTGTTGATACAGTCAACTGATTTTTTTTCAACCCACCTTTGCTTACATTTTTTTTGCTTCATTTCTTAAATTTTTCCTTACTTAAGCTAGTTCTTCATTAAATGCATCCCAACCACTCTCATCAGCTGCATCTATATGATCATCATCTTGTTCAGATTCATCATGGCCTTTAGTCTGATTAGCTTCTAAATGGTATGTTATATTATTATTTTCACTATTGGGATCTTGTACAGAACCAGTGAATGCTACCTACACATCATCCCTTGGTTGTTCTTGCACCTTATCCCTTAGTTGTTAATCATCTGTAAATTCTTATTCTTCAACTTGTTGTTCATCATATGCAACTTCTTGTTGTTCAACTTCTTTTTGAACATATGAATATCTGCTTGGTGTCTTAAACCTGTGTTGCTTTATTCCTACACATCATAGCTTATTTGTTCATCAGCTGGAGCTTCTGGTTTTTCCCCTTATTATTCTTTGTCATTATTTATGCTCTGCTTTTCCACACTAACTTTAAATAAAACATATCCTTCATCTGCAACCTTAATGTTTATATGCTCATTCCTAGAGCCTAAATCACTCCCTTGCTCACTACCTGCCATATTTACTCCATCACTATCTCTTAACTCCACATTAAATGACTTCCCTTCAAGTTTAATTACTTCCTCACCAAATGCAAAGTCACTAACAGTCAAGTCACATATGTCCCCACCATGTACCTTAGCATCTCCCTTTAATTCAAAATTTCTATCTTCCATTTCATCACCCTTTGCAATATTGTCAGCATTTACATCCTCCATGTCTTCATCACTGCTAGCCACTGTATCTTCTAATGCTAATTATGGCACATTTATAATTTCAGGTTCATCAACAACATGTTCAAGAAATAACTTTACACGCACTACACTAAAAACTTCACTTAGAGGCAGAATCTCATAAACAAAGTCATTGTTATAAATGAACCTAAGACCATTATCCACTGATCTCCCACTAGGTAACCAATAAATCTTTGGTTTTTTTCCATACCCCATGCTCCTTATCTTTTTCGCAATCCTAAAAAAATATTCTATCAATATTATACACTTTCCATTTTACGATTTCACCATCAACATACCTGAGTTTGGGATCCCTCAGGAATTTACCACCATGATGTATGGTGAAAATTATAGGAACATCATCACCACCCATCATCCTAAAATGATGGTGGATAAAAATGAACTCGATTTTTGCTCATTAAAATTAATAATGCATTACCTATTTTCAATCATATGATTTCACTACTTAATCACCTTTCATAGCCCATGCAACATTGAATCTGTAACACTTCCCTCAATATCTCTCTATGCATTCAAAATGAAACAAAATTGTATGGAAGCTCTCTGTTGATTTTCTTCTCAGCTTATAGGCTCCCATAATAAAAGCATTAATGCACCCAACCACTCCCTCCTAAAGTTCAATACAAGAATGACACGTTGCATTCAATTCGTGCTAAAACAACAGTTACAAATGGCTTATATTTTCTTTTTCAACAGTTACCTTGGTAAAGACAACTGCCATTCGAAATCCTAATTAAAAAATTACCCCCGGTCTAAGGTGATATTTAATTGTGTTAGTAAGGTAAAGCAACGCCTCATTGGACAGGTGCCATCGTAGTCTTCCTTTTTGTTTATTTATTATTATATTATTTAAAATATTAAATGTTGATTATTTTATGAATTTTTAGATGCATTTTTACTTCTGAGCTGTTCATAATTTGCGATCTATTCGATTTGTGAACATTTTAGGATTTACGTTCATCTATGTCCTAAGCTTATTTATTATTTGTTAAATTTTATGTTTATTTTAAAATTTGATTTCATATTGTAAGTTTATGTTTATATATTCTATGAATATTGTTACTGCATTAGAATTTTATTTTCATTTTATGGAATTCATTGGTTAAATATGTTCCTTTATCTGTTTAATTTATATTTTAAGAAATTAACTTGGTGGTTTGCTTTTGTAGGATTTTATTTATGGAGTTGATTAATTTCAATTTTTAGGAACCAATTTTGGTTGACATTTCACTAAATATTTAAATTTAGTTTAGGAGATTTTTATTATTTTATCTTATTGTTTATTTATTTTATTCTTCTATATTTTAATTTTATTTTGCATGTTAAAGGGTTGTAATTCATTTCTCCTTCCTCCCCTTCTTTTTGTGCATTTTATTTTATTATTTATTTTTTCTTGGTTGATTAAAAGTATATAATTCTTTTCCCCTCCCTCCATTTCTTCTACATGCGCATTTTATTTTGTATGCTGACCGCTAACATATTTCAAGCCATCCTTGCTCATAAATGCTCCTCCATGCCACAATTCTATGGGTACTATGAGCGACCAAGCGGTGCATTCCGAGTGCGGCATGGCAACTTTGCCGAATGAGACATCCGTTTTGTTTATGAAATAGGGAAAAATGTTTGGTCTTGGGGGATGCAACACACTTTTATGTTTACAGTCGCCACCTGCTTTTTAGAAAACCAGGAAAAGATGAAAGGGACGACATCGGGTCACTCAATGAGTATCGTCCCCAGTAGAGATTTTGCGCCTAGGAGATCTCATATACTTTTTGACTATTTCTTATTTTAATAATCAATATATGGCTACTGCAACACCCTAGTTTCAGTAATGACAGTTGATATATATGCATTCACATAAGCACATTGATAATAACAAAAAGTATGATAAATTAAGCATAATTATTTACAAGGCTTTCTTAGTAAATACATATGAAAGAGAAAAAGTGCAGAAATGTAACTTTAGTCCTAAACTATAATACACCTGCAAAATAGAGGTTAACATAACTATTTGCGATTCCATCTATTCATCCACTCGGACAGTATATAGGCATAATAAAGATGATTGATGCATCATGAATGATTAAACAGATGCACATAGTTTATGCTCTAGCAGGAATTATTATAAAGCATTTCTAAATGATAAGATAAACAGTAAATAATGATGATTGCATCATTGGACCGTAATATCGAAGCTCTAGCTTAGATAAGGAGCTTTCATGTTTATTGAATGCATATTGATGCAAAATGACAGCTAATTATGAGCAAACAAGGCAGAGATTATAAAATCAACATGCAAACTGTTAGTCTCGTTATACATTCATAAAAATTTCTCAACTGCTAGCGGCAATAAAGTCAAGACAGTAAATAAACGTGCTAAAATGATTATTTGGTCCTTAGATTTGACTGAGCTTGTTTTTGAGTTTTTTGAAGCTTTAGCTTGATGGAATTTTCAAGATTTCCTCATCGAGAGGTTGAAAATGAAGTGTGTAATGCAAATTTGTATACCTTTGAAAAGTGCTTTGACAAAGATGAGGGTGGGTTTGGTGCAAATGTGGTCTAAAATCCTACGAAAAATGTAGAAAGCGGGATAAAGGTGGGTGGGATTGGGGCTCATAAGCCTTCAATTCGACAGTGTTTAAGTGTGTGTATGGCTCTTGCCTCTTCTTTTCTTTGGCTCTTGCCTTGGCTCTGGCCGTTGTTGAAATGGGAGATAGAGATCTCTATTTATAGGGAAATATGCCAAAAAATGAGTGAAAATAGTGAAAATGTGCGTGATCACGTGCCTAGGATGCATGATCACACCCTTAGAACACGTAATCATGCCCTGGGATACGTGATCACGACGCTGAGGCATCTGATCATGGCCCTAGTAGTGTGATTACCTGTTTTAGTGCATGATCACGCTCTCTTACACGTGTCGCATGGCCTTCCCGGGCTTTGATAGCGCTATTTCGATGGTGTTTTTGGACCTTTCGGCCGCCTTTTTGAGGTTCGTTTCATCAAAATCGGCTTCCATTTTCACACATGAGCAAAATGTGTTTTTGCGTGATCACACACTATGAATCTGCTCACGCGCTACTTCTCGAGGTTATGCGCACTATTTTAGGGTCACTTCTAAAAGTTTTAAGGGCCTACGAACGCTTTTCCAATGTCCGTTTTGTCAAAATCCATTTTTGTTTTTCATGAAGTTGAACTCTGATCTCATAAGTTGAACATCGGTCTGATGAGTTGCTCATTTTGAGCAACGTTTGTTTAAAATGAGCAACTCACCACTCCGATTATTCATATTTCATGAAATCGAGGTGCAACTTAATGATTCAGAGGTTGGTTTTGCTTAGTTCGGGCTTTTCAAATTTTTGGCACGCTTCAGAGACGGTACGAATGAACGGACACTTGTCATATTTAGAAGGATATTTTCATCACTGGACCTTTTTAGGGACAGTCAAAATTTGATGTATGATAGTTGCCTCCCACTTTACGTGTGTTGCATAATACTCTAGTACTGATGTCAATACCCGTGAAGCAAATGTAGAGATGCAAAAACAGTTTTTGGGAAGAGGTACTTGCCTGATGGTTTACTGTTTAGTCTTTTAACTTCAGGCCTATCGTTTGTTGATGTTGTTTGATTGGCAGAGCCGTCACTTGTTTATGTGCCTTACAATTCTCTCAGGTGAGGCAAGATGATGCTTTCGTAACCTCCTTAGGTATCAATGCAAATGCTACTAAGTAGATGTGACGCTTCTAAGCAGATGAGATGCTACTAAGCAAATACGATGCTTTTAAGCAAAGAAAAAAGTTTCTAAGCAATGAAATGCTTCTAAGAAAAATGCTTCTAAGCGGATGGAATGCTTCTAAGTAGATGGAATGCTTCTAAGCAGATGAGATGCTTCTAAGTAGATGAGATGCTACTAAGAAAATGCGTTGCTTCTAAGCAAAGAAAAATGCTTCTAAGCAGATGGAATGCTACTAAGCAAATGAAATGATGCGATACTTCTAAGCAGATGAGATGCTACTAAGTAGATGAAATGCTACTAAGCAAATGAAATGCTACTAAGCAGTGAAAACGCTCCTCAACAAAAAAATGCTACTGAGCAGTGATGATGTCATCATTTATCATGTTTCGAGCATGATTTCGTGACTTGTCAATCGTGATAATTGCAGATACGACATGCTCGTCTTATCTCTGCTTTATTTTTCTTCAATAATATGACTTTCTAAGACAGTGATGACACATGCAGTGTCCTAAAACATACAATGCTCGTGTTTGTGTGATTCATATGTTTTTCATGCGTTCTTTTAGTAAAATGTAAGTTCAGGACCCTAGGAATGCATGTGTGGGGGTCTCAATGTGTGCATGTGAGTCTTGGAGAGCGTGAGGCTTTGAAGGGCACATGATCACACATTTTTGCGCGTGATCACGTGCCTAGCGCGCTATGCGCGTGGTCACGCGCTCTGAGGCATGTCTGATGCCTATAAAACGAACTCATTTTTTAGTTCAAGGTTTCTTTTACCTATTTTTTGACTTTTTTCAAGCCCTTTTTTGAGTTTTTTGGACTGCTTTTCTTCTGTTGTTGCTTTGCGGAGTGCAAAGATTATAGACTTCCCTCCTATTTTTAAGGATCTTGGTGACTTTGGCAATGTAAATACTTCTTTTTCTTTTGATGAATTCATTTTAGATGATGAGGCAGTTTTTTAGGCAGACTGGTGTACAGACTTCTACTGTTGGAGGTACAGAGGCTACTAGGCCTAGTGGCTGAGCCTCTTTTCGTTTGCCTCCTTTTTCCTGAGGTGATCCAGTTCCTGTTGTCTATAGCCTGAAGACTCATGCTTGGACTATTCATCATCAACCGGTTAGTTTGCGTACTTAGCTCTCGCTGTAGTTAGCTTTACTTATAGCTCTAGCTGTTTGTCTTAGCACTTATTGTACGTGTTGCTCTTAATTTTAGCTCTTATTGTAGTCTAGCTCTAGCTGTAGTTTGTAGCTCTTACTGTGATATCTGTAGCTCTAGCTGCGGTTTAGTTTTAGCTGTGACATAGCTCTAGCTATGATGTAGCTCTTGCTGTGATTTAGCTCTTGCTGCAGTGTAGCTCTGGCTGTAGTATGGCTCTTGTTGTGATGTTTATAGCTCTAGCTGTGATTTTAGTTCTTGTTGTAATGTCTGTAGCTCTAGCTGTGATTTTACCTCTTATTGTAATGTAGCTCTAATTGTGATGTAGCTCTTATTGTGATTTAGCTCTTGCTGTAATATCTGTAGCTTTAGCTGTGGTTTATAGCTCTTACTGTGATTTTAGCTCTTACTGTGGTGTTCGTAGCACTAGCTGTGGTTTGTAGCTCTTGCTATGATTTTAGCTCTTATTGTAATGTAGCTCTTGTTATGATTTAGCTCTTATTGTAGTGTAGTGTAACTCTAACTGTGATTTAGCTCTTGTTCTAGTGTAGCTTTAGCTGTGATTTAGCTCTTGTTGTAATGTCTGTAGCTCTAGCTGTTATTTTCCTACAAAGATGCAACAAGAGATATTTTAGTATCTGATGAAATTATAATTGTTTTACCTATTGGCTGCAGTCCTCTAGGCGTATCATTCAGCTGCCTGGTAGCTTCAATAAGGACAGCTCGTATTATTAGGGGCTTCCTCCGTGTGTGAAGCAGATGGTTGCTGGGAAAGACTTTGATGGTATTATTTATTCTCTTACTTATGGCTCTTATACATCGAGTCAGGCTATGATATGTGCTCTTGTTAAGTGGTGGATGGATACTACCCACACGTTCCATTTGCCTTTCATGGAGATGTCTATCACTCCGCTTGATTTTGTAGCCATTACAGGGCTGAGTTTTTTCGGGGAGCCTGTCCCTTTTAGTAATGAGGCGTGTAGTTCTACCATCGCAAGGAATAGATAGCTGAGGGATATGTTCAGTGTAACTACTTCAGTGAAGTCTGGCTGCTCCACTTTGATCCGATATACACAACTTGTAGATAAGGTAAGGTTGGAGCACGACCTGGGTCATGTTAATTTTGAGTAGTTGGCTAGGTGCTTCTTGTTCTACCTTCTGAGTACGGTTATCTTTTTTAACACTTTAGGCACTGGCTTCCTACAGTTGTTACCCGTCCTAAGGAACTTGAGGGATCTGCCAAAGTACAATTGGGGCAGAGCTGCTTTTGCCTATATGTATTCTAGTTTGGATGCGGCTTGTAGAGGATGCTCACGCATTTATAGCTGCTTGTTCATATTGGATGTGAGTGTGGTCTCTTGCTTTTGGATTGTTCCATCTTTGATTATTCTGACTCTTTTCTTTTTGACAGGTCTGGGCTTACGAGTTTCAGCTATTTCCTCATCCCACTATTGAGTGGTTGCTTAAGGGTGGTTTTCCTCATCTACCATAATGGATTAGGAGGACTTTCGGTTTGATTGAGAGTCCGGCAGAGGTGAGGGTTCTCTTGAGTAAATTGGCCTATGGTTAGGTATTATACATTTTGTCTTTACTTTGCTTATTCTTTGACAATTCTTTTTGCTTATGAGTTTCTTAGGTAGATTTGCCCATGCTGGTGGATGGAGCGACAAGACTGGTTGATCGAAATGGGAGTGGCTTGGTGCCTAACACAGAGGAGGGTCTTATTGCCCGGTCTTATTGATAAGGTGTGGTATCTGGGTGAGTGGGTCTATCACTAGTGGGATGGACCGTTTATGAGGAGAGTTCCAGTTCCTCCCCCTAAGGATATATTTTAGGGTCGAGAGCTCGTTAAAGAGGAGCTTGACAGAGCTAAGAGAGGGTATCCCTTTGAGGATTTCCTGGAGGGAGCTCATTTCTTTTATATGATGTCTCTGGTGCCACAGTTGATTGAGATCGTGGCCAGTGAGTTTGTTCTCCTCCACCTCCTTAGGTGGATCCTTCATAACCTTCGAGCTCTAGAGCTGGGACTTTGTGGTCATCCCAGGGTCGTTTTGCTTCTAGAGTAGCATCCTCTGACCCGGTACGCTTCTAAGCTGTGTTTTTCCTGTTTTCATGTAAGCATGTAATAAACTTTGTTAGTATTAAATGGTAAATTACATGAGTTATGAGAGTTTTATATGCAAAATTTTGGACGTCATCAAAGAAAATCATATTCCTCTCGTTTTACGAGGAGAGTGGTCCTGGAACCGATGGGACGACACATGGCAGTGGTGTAGGATCTAGCAGAGCCATTCTTAGTTATTTTGTGAGTGCGGTGCCTTCGATGTTGTACGAGTTAATGATTAAAGGAGCGGGAGCTCGTTTCCCTTTGCCTAGAGCGGGTACACCATTATCGAGTGTAGTGCCTGCAGATGCCACTCATGTTAGTTTCTTGATTTTGTGAGGTTTTTCCCCTTTCTTCGCTTTGTTCATTATCTGATTTCTTTTCTTTGCAGGTGTCTATTTCTACTGCTCAGTCTTGGCATACTGCTATGATCAGTGCGCAGGAGTATTTCATGGAGTTTACTTGCCCATAGAGCGTACTGCTTTCTTTTTTTATTGATTTGTACTTGTTTTATGCATTTGTTTTTATGAATGCATGAAATAAGATTTATGATGTTTGTCTAATGTAGAATGAGCATAATCATGCTAGTCGTGAGTAGGAGAGGGAGAAAGCATCTTATCATGAGCAGATCAATCAGCTTCACGTGCAGCTGGCAGCCTTCCAGATGGGTGCAGAGGATACGGGGGTCGGCTCAGATGATGGGGATGCCTGAGTGGATTTAGCTCTTGCTTTTGATTATACCCATAGCCGATGTATTTTTTAGGAGGCTAGGTATAGGCTTTTGGCTATGGTTGTCTAGTATTGTATTATTTTCTCTAGGTTATGAACTCAAGGTGTTGTATTTAGGGCTTTATCCCATATATTGTATTCTGTCTTGATGGTTGTTGTTGTTGTATTCTGACTTATGTGTTCCTGATTGTGACATCTATAAATATGATTATTTTGTCTGATTATTCCACTTCATCTACCTTTTTATTTTATTTTTTTCCCTCTTTTGCATAGGGCGTCTCTTTTTAGAGCTCTTCACGCCTATCTAGTTATTTCTCTTTTTCCCTCTTTTGCCTAGGATGTCTCTTTTCAAAGCACTTTGCACCTAGCTAGGCTTTTTTTTTAAGGTTCAACGATAACAGCTAGCAATATGGAGAAAAAATGATGAAACAGGTAAGAACTGCAAAGCATGTAATGAAAATATGCAAATTGTACTTAGCATGCTTGATGAATTCAGATGATAATGATGTATTGCATTTCCTTAAATGTACTTACATGATTTGACAAGCATTCGCACATTTACTAAATACATTGAAGAAAAGCACAGTTGCATTTATGCAGATTTTGAATTGACGGTACCCATATCCTTAGTCAGCCTCTTCAGGTTTTCTAACTAAGTATTTTCTCTTGGTTTCCCCTAATTTTTGCCTGAGCTGCCTTTTTTCAATTTCCAACTTAGCGGGGGTTTTTTTTATGTATTTGCTCTAGAAATAGTACTTCAAGTGGTCTGTGTTAGTAGGTTTAGAGAACTCATTTCCTTCAGAATCCATCAGCTTCACAGCTCCTCTTGTTAGAACGGTTTTGACCAGATATGGGCCTTCCCAGTTTGGCCTGTACTTCACTCTAGGGTCTGAGACATTCTGTTTGGCTTACTTTAGCACCCAGTCTCCTGCTTTCACGCTCCTGTGTCTGACTTTCTTGGGCTCTAGCCAGTCGAGCTTGATATAGCTGCGTATGAAATAGTGCTTTAAGTCTCTGACTGTCCAGAGTAGTGAGGCTGTCATGCCTTTGCTGAGCCCATTACACTTTAGGCAATTAGAATTCAATTGCTATTGACAATGATTTGATTTCCATTTCCACTAGGAGTATTACTTCAGATCCGTATACTAGTGAGAAACGAGTGGCTCTTGTTGAAGTTCTGACTGTTGTTCTATATCCTCATAATGCATATGGTAGTTTATCTGCCCAATCATGATAGGTCCGAGTCATCTTTGACAAGATCTTTTTGATGTTTTTGTTTGTAGCTTTGACCACTCTATTTGCTTGTGGTCAGTAAGGTGAGGATTTGTGATGTTCCACCTTATAACTCCTTAGTAATTCCTTCCCTTGGAACTGAACACCATTGAAACTATGTGATGGGGAATCCCATATAGGCAGAATAGGTTTTTTTTTTATGAACCTTGCCACTTGTTTTGGCCCCAATTTTATGTATGATTCTACTTTGACCCATTTTGTGAAGTAGTTGATTGCTACTAGGATAAATCTGTGTCCGTTCAAGGCTGTTGGGTGAATTTCTCTGATTATGTCTAACCCCCATGCTGAGAAAGGCCATGGAGAAGAGATAGAGTGTAGCTTTATTAGGGTAAGATGGTTGATGTCCCTATGAATTTGGAACTTATGGCACCTTCTTACGAACCTGATGCAGTCTTCCATCACTATCATCCAAAAGAATCCTTGTCTTATTAACTTCTTAGCTAGAATGGCACCATTCATATACGGACCACAGACACCCTTGTGTACTTCTTCCATTGCTCTAGCAGCTTCTATCTTATCCAGACATCTGAGTTGTACCCCGTCTAAAGTTCTTCTGTATAATACACCCTGGTGTGATGTGAACTTTGATGCCAGTTGCCAGATGACTGCCTTGTCTTTCTTGACTGCCTTCTCAGGGTAAATTCTCTTTGTGAGGTATTGTTGTATATTATAAAACTAAGGTTTGTTGTCCACTTTTGCTTCTGCTATTCTGAGGCATTTGTTGTTAGGTTGCTCTGATTTGAGTAGGATTAAAGGCTTCACGGGCATTTTGGCCGGTCCTTCCCAAACTGATGCTAGGGAAGCGAGTGTGTCTACCATTTGGTTATGGTTTCTAGGGAGATGGATGAATTTGCATTTATGGAAAGATAAGGCTAGGTATGGCCTCAAGTGTTGTTCTTTTAGCTCCCATTCTTTTGTTGTCTAATTGACTACCAATATAGAATCCCCAAATATCTCAACTTCTGTCACTCCCAGAGCTATCAAAGCTTCCATGCCAAGTGCGCATGCCTTATATTCTACTTCATTGTTCATAACTCTGAATGCTAGCTTCTTAGCGATTGGCACCACTTCACCTTCTGGTGTTAGGAGTATGATTCCATCCCTGCACCTCAATGGCCATGCTGAGGTCATCTGGGAAGTCTAGTTGAATTTCTTCTAAATTTGGAATCGACTTGAGGGCTAAGAATTATGTGACTGCTCTCCCTTTCACTATCTTTTTAGTTAGATACTGTACATCAAATTCTGTAAGTAGAGTGAGCCACTTGGTGAGTTTTCCCACAAGGGATCGAACTTCGTAGAGATGCTTCATAGGATCCATTTTGGACACAGCTTAGATCTTGTATGATTGAAACTAGTGTCTGAGCTTTTTCATTACCTATACCATTATTAGACATATTTATTCAACTTGACTATACTTTTTCTCATAAAGCAACATTTTCTTGCTCAGGTAGTAGGCTGCATGTTCCACTTTTCCTTCTCCCTCTTGGGCTAGCATTGCACCTATTGCATTCCCTTTAATGGCTAGGTACAAGGTTAATGGAAACCCGAACTTGGGTGGTTTTAGAACTGGTGGATTGACAAGGTAGTTTTTGATCTTGTCGAATGCTAACTAACACTGTTCATTCCATATGACTGGCTGATCTTTTCTAAGTAGCTTGAAGATAGGCTCACAAACTATTGTTAACTTAGCAATGAACCTGCTTATGAACTGTAGCTTCCCTAGAAACCCTCTGATTTCTTTCACTATATTTGGCACTAGCATTTCTCTAATTGCTTTTGCTTTATCTAGATCCACTTTGATTCTGTTCTGGCTAACGATATACCCTAACATCTTGCTTGAAGTTACCCCGAATAAGCACATTTTGGCATTAATCCTGAGGCTGTACTTTTCAACCCTTCTGAGGAATTTCTCGAGAGCAACTAGGTGCCCTTCTCTGGTTTCTCACTTAATCATTATGTCATCCATGTACACCTCAACTTCTTTATGTATTATATCATAGAACATGGTTATTGCCATTCTTTGGTAGGTTGCACCTGTATTTTTTAGGCCGAAGGGCATTACCCTGTAATAGTAAGTACCCCATTCTGTAATGAAGGATGTCTTCACTTTGTCCAAGATGGCCATCAAATTTGATTGTATCCAGAAAATCCATCCATGAAGAAACATATTGCACATGAGGTAATGTTGTCTATCAACACATCTATATGAGGAAAAGGAAAGTCATCCATTGGAAATGCTTTGTTTAGATCTCTGTAGTCGACACAGATTCTGACCCTTCAGTCTTTCTTTGGTACTGGCACAATGTTTGCTAACCACTCTGGGTAGTCTACCACCCCTAGGAATTTAGCCTCAATCTGCTTTTTGATGTCTTCTTTTACTAATTGGGCCCATTCAGGTTTGAGTCTTCTCAGCTTTTGCTTCACTGGTTTACACCCTTCTTTGGTGGGGATGTAGTGTTGAGTGATGTCTCTGTCGTCGCCACTGTAGACGACGGGGTTTAGCGCGCGCCCAAGTTTATTGCAATCGCGACACTATTTGAGCTCAGGGCTCTAGGGAACACACTAACCATTGTCACAAATACATGGCGTGGAGATGAGGAGTCGCCACCCAGGGTAATAACTGGGACAAATTGAAAGTGGTGGTAACTCGATTCTCTAATACAAGCTAGCACCACAACCAGGAGTTCTGGATACGGAATACCAACTTCTTTTAGTCTTGTGTTC
>CATIWM010425862.1:0-11119 GCA_949671775.1 Mallotus repandus | reverse complement strand
ATTTTTAATTTTTAAGAGGGAACAATAATTTAGAAATTTTAGTAAAATTTAAAATTTTTTATGTTAGATCATCTGAATTTTTTTTAAGTGAATATGTTGAAGTTAATTTCTCTATTTTCGGCCTAGATATCGAAGCAAACATTTATCAATAAATAAAAATGTAGATAAGTGATAAAAATTTATGAACGAAGACAAAAACAACATGTCAATTCCTCAAGTACCAAGAAACGCCATTATATATTTTGCTTGCATATGTCATGGGTATTTGATCCATCACAACACTAAAATAAATCCATTAGCTATGACTAATTGAAAAATTTATCAACTATACTCATTACATGTATTCCTCGTTTTTTTTAAAAAAAAATTAATTATAAATTATTCAAAAATAATTAAATTTATTTTAACTTCTATACAATCTAAAATTAGTTACTTTTTAATTTAAAAATGTTGGCAAAATTTTAATTAATTTTATAATAAAAAAAATCTTTACATAATTATTATTTTTAAGCATATTATTATTATTATTACTACTACTACAACAACAATTAGTACAACTACTTGATAAAGTCTCAACTAAAATAAAGTGGAAACCTATTTAGTTTGATATTTATTCATCAAACTGAATTTTATTTTATTTCAATCTCTTTTTGTTCTTTTCCATCAATCTATCTCCACTTTTCATGTTCTTCATATTCTTCTTGTTGTTAAGTCTCGTTCTACTAATAATAGTAACTACTCTTTATATTTTATATTTTTCTTGAAAATGCACATTCGTCTTCAAAATATCATAATTAAACTTTAAAATATCGACTGTTTTTAAAAATATCACAAATAAATTTTTTATGAAATCATCACAATAAATTTAATTTATTGACAAATCAAATTGCGCCACATTAGTTGCTAGCTTTGATGTGCTTGTTTTATATTTTTTGATGAGTAATATAATATTTAGTTGAATAACCTATTTTTTATATTTAAATGATTATTGAATGTTCAAACAGTTGTTAAATTAGAATTTTTTTTACACATGAAATTATTTTAATTTTATTTTTTTAAAAGGAAAAATTATCTATATATAATATTTTTTACATAATTTTTTTATACTTATTCACATATAAATCACACCATAACTTTATTTTTTTTTATGTCTACTCTACTTTAGAGCTATATTTATTTTATGTAATTTATTTAATTATTTGCAAAATATAGTTTATTTTCTAATATAAATTTTCCTTAATTGTTTTCTTTAGTTGGGATGCCATTTTTTATATGACTAATGAAAAAAAAGTAAATAATAGAATTATATATTTGAAATATTAAAAAAATATTGATATAGATGTATATATTATTAAATATAAAAAATTATTCAATGAAAATTAAAATATGCTATATAAATGGTAATACATAAATAATGAGAGATGTATAGTAGAAATTATTTTTTATAAATATGGCAAAAAATTAACCACTTACTATTTCCTGTTTTACAATTATATTTATTGTAAAGTTTAAATAATTTGTATAATTAATTTTTTTTTATAATTGTACTATTGAGTATTAATAAAAGTTTATTTGATGCTTGTTATTCATTGGAATTTTTGTTTGACATGCTATTTGCCAATAAATATTTTTGATTTTTAATTTTTAAGAGGGAACAATAATTTTGAAATTTTAGTAAATTTTAAAAGTTTTTACGTTAGATCATCTGAATTTTTTTGAAGTGAATATGTTGCAGTTAATTTTTCTTTTTTTTTTCTTAGACACTTATGCAAACATTTATCAATAAATTAAAATGTAAATAAGTGACAAGAATTTATGACAGAAGATGAAAACAACATGTCAAGTACCAAGAAACACCACTACATATTTTGCATGCATAGGTTATGGACATTTGATCCATCACAACATTAAATATAACAGTTAGTTATGACCAATTGAAAATTTTATCAAATGTACTCATTACATGTACTTCTCTTTTTTTTAAAAAAATATTTATTTTAATTATAAATTATAAATTTATTTTAACTTCCAAACAAACTAAAATTAGTTACTTCTTAATTTAAAAATGTTGACAAATTTTTAATTAATTTTTATAATTTAAAAAAAAGGATCTATACATAATTATTATTTTTCAGTATATTACTACTGCAACAACTACTACTATTACTTGTTAAAGTCACAACTAAAGGAAAGTGGAAATGAACCCATTTAGCCAGATATTTTTTTTTGTGAGGACCTGATATTTATTTATTTATTCTATTTCAATCACTCTTTTTGTTCTTTTCCATCAATTTATTTCCACCTTTTATGTTTTTTATATTTTTTTTTATTGTTAAGGCTTGTTCTCGTAATAATGGTAACTACTCTTTGTATTTTTATCTTTTTCCTGAAAATATACATTTGTCTTCGAAATATCATAACTTAATTTCAAAATATTGTAGACATTTTATAAAATATCGCAATTAAGCTTCAAAATATCGTCTTTTTAAAAATATCATGAATGAATATTTTTTCATGGGAACATTACGATAAATTCAATTTATCAACAAATTAAATTACGCTATGCCAGCTACTGGCTTTGACAAGCAAGTTTATTTAGCTTATATATATAATGAGTATTTTTCATTGAATTTACTAATTTAATAGCGTAGTCGATCAAAATTTGATATTGTAATTGTAGGCATTCTTGGTTTGGTCGGCCCGCAACGAAGGTCCAATGATGAGATAGTACGGATATCAAATGCAAGAGAAACCCGAAAAGCTTCTCTAAAAATGAACTCGAAGGCCCAAACACTAAATCCAATCCCAAAAGTTGAGCTCAAAACATCAAACCTAAGCCCACAAAAAGCCTAAACCCAAAGATGAAGCTCTAGGTCTAAGCCCAAGCCTGTTGGCCCAAAGGCCTAAATCAGGCCTGTTTGAAGAGGTGATCGCCTTTTCGAAGAGGCGACGCCTCTTCATCCTGGGCATCGGTGAGGCGACGCCTCTTTGTAGCTGACTTATGCAGCATCAAATGCCATTTATGACTGCATTAAACAAGGGATGGACCCACATATCACATATCTGAAGATTTGTGTGTGAAATTAGGACTTTTAAGGCAGGAATAAGGCTGGAAAAGGGGGAGGTAATGATGAAAAATTCAAGGTGGATATTTGGCCTTGGTTTTGGAAAAATAAAAAAAGGCAAGGGTTGAAGGCTAAAAGGGAAGGACTTAGCTATTTTTGGAGAGGTTGGCCATTTTAAGGAAAAAAAAAAGAGGAACTTCTGGAGGGGAGAAAAGAAGAAAGAAAAAGAAGAGGAAAAAGAAGAGTTTAGCCTAAAAGGGTTCAATTTCTTGGAGAAGAAGAAGGAGTTCTTACATTCACAAGTAATCTGAATCAAAACCAATCTCTGAGGGCTCAGTTAGGAGTTTTAAAACTTGATCAAATCAGTAAGAGTCATTGTTTTCAAGCTTTAAGTTCTTCATTTCATTCAAAACCATATTTATTAATTTTCTTGCTTGTTATTGTGTTTAGTGTTCATTTGAAGTCATATTGAAGGCATGATTATGTGAAATATTGAATATTAGTGGTAAATTTACGTTATTTTGCATCTAATTCTTTTTGCTTAGGATTCAAGCAACATGTAAGTTGTTGTGTGCCTGATAAAGAGGCGACATCTCTTCAAACAGACGTCGCTCCTTCACGCAGAGGCGACATGAAGAGGCATCACCGCTACACCAGAATTTTGCATGATTTAGTTTTGATTCCCAATGTTTATTTTGCATAGTTTATGTTTCTCATGTATTTATTCTATGTTATATCCTAATTTTATATGTAATCACCATGATATTAGGTTTAACTAAGTGCTGATTTATGTTTAAATGAATATTTATGTCTATTTTGTACAAATTTAACTTAGTTTCTTTTTGTAGGTGATAATTGTTGTTTTGTGAGAAAGAACTAATTCTTGCTTATTGCAGGGATTTTAGGGTGATTTTAATCACCAAGCACTTGCTTCCTTAATTAGTTCTTGAGAGGTTTTATTTTAATTTGTTGTTTATTTTAATTGCACAAAGGATTGTAATCCCTAATCCCTTTCCCATTTCATTATTTGTACTATTTGTAAATTATGATTTGTGATTGATTATTAGGCATCAAGCATGAGAAAAGGACTAATGTGTAAACTCAGACTTGAACATAAAATCATAAATGATTGCAATTCACGCGATAATAAGGAAATAATCCAATAATCAAAGGTAATAAAATATAAAACACGAACGGAAGCCAACCGTAAAGTTGGGTGGACATTCCAAAAGCCCATACCCAGTTTCCTAATCCAATATCTGATGACGGCTTATGTGAACCTCCGTGGAATCCAATTGCTATATAGTGTGTCCCGACTTTCATCCGGTTGACGATTCCATCTCCATTATGGGCCACAAGCCTATTATGTATTTTCTAATAGGTCTTGAGCCCACACAGTATCGTGGTCGCTAAATACTTAGGTGCGCACTAAACCCCACCACCTATAGGAATGAAAAAATTGTACAAAAGAAATTATAATGGAAAAGATAAATGGCACGAATAAAGATTTATAAATTAATCTAGTCTTTTGGATATCATCCAATTATGTTTACCCTCTTAATGATATTGTCTCCAATTGCAAGATAAAAAAAAGGTTATGATTGTTGTTGAAATCGTGAACATTGTCATCAACCAAAGTATGAAATTTTTATTTATTCTAGCAAGCCTTAGTTTAGAAGAATATATGATGAATAATGATTGTAGATAAAGTTAAGGACAAAAGGAGGCCTTGGTAATAATTGGTATCAACCTTTATTTAAAAAAAAATGCACCATACTTTTTAATTTTCATTCAATATTTGACTAAATCTTAAGTGGACTTCTGGAGCTGGGCCAAGTTTGATGATTGCCTTTTGCATCAAGTTTGACCCTTTTGATCTATACGTTTTTATTTGGATTTCGTATTTTGGTTGGTTTCATTTTTGGTGTTCCGCAATTTTACTTTTATTCTTTCATTTTTTTTTTTTTTTTTGAAATGCATCTTTATTTTTTTAGTTATATAACTCATATGTATCTATTTATTTAATTTTAATATGTATTTATTTCTATTTTTAATTAAAATTAATTCTAATTGTAATTTTTAATTTAATTAGCTAAATTAATGAGATTTTTGAAATTTTTGAATGAGCTGTTTAAAATTAGTCTAATTATTTTCTTTTTAATAAAATCTTCGCTTCTATTAGTATTAATAATAAAACTAAAAATTTCTTTTATATATTACATAATTTTTTTTATTTTTTAATTGTTGTTTTTCAGTTTTTTTATTGTCTGGTCATTTTTTTCATTTGTTCTTTTTTATTTTTTATTGTTGTTTTTTGTTATTTTCAGTAGTTTGTTTTTTTTGTTTGAATAAATTTTGAAAACTGCATTGATTTTTTTTAGTTGATGGCGAAATAAAATAAATAACAACAGTTTATTATATGAAAATAAATTTTACACTAAAGTGATTTTTAAAATTTTTTTTGTTCATATAGAGAATAGTATTAAATGGTTGTACTGCTTTATTAAATGTTTTTATGCAGAAAATAAGAAAAATGAAGAAGTAACCTTCCAAAATCAATCAAGTAAGACAGAGAAAAAAGAAAGAACAACAACAACAAAAAACATGCACAACACCTCATCCCCCGGCTACCCATTCCACAACTATAGAAATTAAAAATAAAAAAAATGCGTCTATTTCCTAGCAGAAGACAAATCTGAAAAAAACTATGGAAACATGCCTTAAATTATGTCACAAGCTTCTACCTTGAAAGTGTCTTTGATTTGCTCCATTTGAAAGGAGAAACAAAAATTCGAAAAACTGAAAAATAAATTGATGGGAAGAGGGAAGTGGGTTGGGCATTAGTGAGGGAAATATTGTTTGAGTTTTAGGTTTTTCTTTTTATTTTATATTTTTCCACTGGTAATATTCTTTTTTTTTTATTGAGATTTTAACGGCCTGAAGTAGGCCCAAGATTAAAAAAATAATTAAAAATATTTTGAGAAGGTGATAGAGAGAAAAATGAGAAAGAAAAGATGATATGAGAAACGAGGAATATGATAGGAAGAGTTTTGTGTGAGGGAGCTTGATCCAAAGGAGGAGAAGGAGAGGGAGAGAAAATGGGAGACAGAGAGAAAAATGGGAAGAATGATAAGATCCAAAATTGAAAAAAAATTTATTTAAAAAAGTTAGTTTTGAAATAATAAAAGTAACACTTTTTTTTATATATATATTTTTTAGTTTCTGAATTATGAGTAAAAGCTTCCTAAATTTTTTTGACTTCACGTAATGGTCATTTGCGACAACGAAAATGTTCATTTTACCAAATGCTAAATTAAGAAATTGAAAAACAAAATCGAATACACATATTCTTATGGATAAAATTTTTGTATATATATGTTTTGTCACATAACTCATTTTATATATTTATTTTTTAAGAGAGGGCAAGTAATAATCTAACATTTAACGTATTAATATCTTAAAAAAAAGTTATATCAATAGATTATTTAATTTTGGACACTTTTTTTTTGTCAAATTTTGGACACTTCACTTTATACTTTTAATAAAACATAAATTTACAAATTAAAATGTGATACTTATCGTATATGTGCTACTAGTGTTTTGTATTAATGTCTTTTATATTCTTAATTATTCTCTAATAGCTTCATTCTTCAACTTTTTATGTTTTAACCTCTATTTGTTTGCCTCCTTTTTTCAATGCTTGTAATTTTGTTTTGATGAAGTTTTATTTCCTCTGAGATTTTCTTAAAACAAAAAAAAATTAATCGTAATATTTAGTGGCTCAATTAATAATTGTATAGAAATGTAATTGATGTTGCCGGTCTATTTTCTCGGTGGCTAAGGACTTGCAAAACAGAGCTGGTGAGAGGACTTACCGGGCGAGGTCCCGGTGAGCCCACTCCGACGGCCAAGTCAGTAGAAGGAAGAGAAGGAGAGCAAATGATAAATAGAATTAGGGTTTTAGTGTTGAGGGCTGCTTAGTTGCCTACCTCTCTCTCGCAATAGGATGTATATATATCCTTACCTTGTGCCATGTGGCATTTGATGAATGGTGGAGTGTACTGTTCACGTGGCCTTTTCTCCTCCCTTAGCCATGCTCCTTTGCAGATTGGTTTTTGGTGAGCTGGCCTTTATCGCGGGGGAGGTGTGCTAGGTGTAGAGTACAATTATTTTGGGTGTTGCCACGGGACCTTCACGCTGGGGTGATGATTTGTTTGTACTGATCATGCTAACGTGTCCATTTCTTATTGTTTTGCTAGCTTTATTTATTTCCGGTCATTGTCAAATGCTTAATGGTTTTCTTTCTTCTAGTGCAGGCATACAAAGATGAAGAATGATGGAGAAGAACTTTGGAGATTTGGGTTTTATGGTTTTCATAGGCACATTGGTATCAATAATAATTCTATAATTAATATTGTTTAGAATTATTTATGAATTATTTTTTTCATTTCATTGTATAATTTTTCTAACTTATCACTTGCTTCAATTTGAACTATTAATTATTTTTAAAAAATTAATACCATAACTCTTCGCATCCTTAACAACTCAAACCATTTGGGATTTTATTATATTGCGGGAATGCTAGAGTTGCTCCAAGGATAATCTCTGTCACTTGGCAACCTCTGCTTTGTAGTTGGCTTAAAGTCAACACTGATGACTCCTCTTTAGGCTCACTGGGAGCTGCTAGCTATGGAGGTATTTTTCGAACACCATCAGGTTTCCCTAGAGGATTGTTTACTTTTAGAATTAGATCAAGCTTTGCTTTTATTGCAAAATTAAGTACTGCTATCTATGCGATTGAGGTCGCCTGGCAAAAAGGGTGGCATTGGTTATGGCTTGAGTGTGATTCGATGTTTGTGGTGCATTCTTTCTGTGTGAAAATTAAGTAGAGTTCTTTGGCAGCTTACTTCTAGATGGCTGCAATGTTTGCACTAAATTTCGTAGATGCACTTCAGGGTGTTGCATGTTTATAGGGAAGGTAATCAAGTGGCGGATTTGTTAGCTAGGAATGGAGTTTTAGCTACTTCTAATCTTTGGTGGGATTCGACTCCCTCTTTTTGTAACAATGCTATATGTTTTGATTGTAGTAAGTAGCCTTCATATAGGTTTTGTTAGTATTTTGAAGGCCATTTTTTTGGTTCTGATAGCTCTTGGTTTGTCTTGAGCTATTTGCCTTTTTATGTTCACTTGGTTTTTTATCTTTTAATTTTAATTATTGGATGATGGAAAAATGATGCAAATGCTAAGAGTGTGTCAACCTAGTTGAGATGCTTGGGTGCGTTTCCTGATTTCTGGACTCCACATTTTCATTTAAAAAAATGAATAGTTTTGATAATGTTTATTAATAAATTTTACAAATAAGCAAATGTCATGGTACATTTTTAATCTTTATTTTTGTAGTTTTGATCTTGCCATGTAAAGTATTTTTTTTTAATATGTCAAAATTCATTACTATGTATTTACACATAGATTTTGGCTAAAGAGACTTATATTATGTTCAAATGGAAAAATAGTGATAGAAGAACATAAGTAGGAAAAATAAAACATATTTTCCATAATTTATTTTCTCATTTGTAGTTTGGATAGAGAGAAAATAATTATTTTCCTTTGTTGGAATAGTAAACATTTAAAATAAAACAAGCTACATATAATGCATTTAATATTTTATTCAATTTTATAAAAAAAATTTAAATTTTAAAATAAGTGAAGGTATAAGAATAATTTTTAATAGTGCTTTTTTCTTCTTCGAATTTTCTATTTTCCTCCCAATTTAGTGGTAAAACTGATCAAACACACATGTGGACTCTTGAACTTGCATGAACAATAATCTAATACTCGTTTATACTTCAAATTAACCTTATGGGCACCTGAATGTGTCTGTTTAGGTCTAGTTGGTTGATGAAAAGAGGCAGTCCTCTCTAGAGGTTCTCTGGTGGAGAGAATAGTTTAGCCCAAAAACATAGTTCATCCCAACTTACTTGACACCTAAAAGAGTGATGGAAACTACTAGCCAAACCAGTGCAACTCTTGGAAGGTCAATCTTATGCAACCAAATACCCACTTTGAAGCTTGAAGACACATCGAACAAGGTAATTCATTGGCAGTGGAAAACCTTAGTTGGGAAAATATTGCAGCTAGGAAATATGCAATAGCCATTCTCTCACAAATCATAGCTCAACTATGGTCTGTTCCTAACCATGTTATAGTTAAAGAACTCTCAAGTCATAATGTTTTCTTATGCAAATTCGAAATAGAAAATGCAAAGAATAGAGTTGAAGAAGAGAGACCATGGGCCATTCAACGAAATCTGTTAGTCCTCAAAGAATAGGGCCTAGAACAAACCATGGATGAACTAGAATTCAACGAGGAATAATTATGGGTTCACATCCATGGTTTGCCCCTCCAACAGATGAAAAAGATGAACATGCAATTAATAGTAAATGGCATGTTTACTGGATTGGTAGCCATGTGTATGAACAAGAAGTAGGAACCAGTGAAGAGATTGAAGATAGTAGTGGACCTAGATAAGCCTCTCCCTAGAGGTTTCATGAAAAAAAAGGGACAAAAGCCAATGGGTGCTCTTTCAATATGAAAGACTCCCCCCTATTTGCTATTGGTGCCGTTTCTTTAACCATAATATTTTTGGATGCCCAACTGTCACCATAGAGGAAGAATGATCATATATAGTGGAAAATCACTTGGAGTACGGTCCCTATAATCGAGAGATGATGGCAAAGAAACCTAGTATCAGTGGCAACCTTTATTGGAATGAAAAATCAAGATACAATCTTATACCAGTTCATAGAGTTTACCCAATAAACAATAAAAGGAATCCACTGTTAATAGAAGAGAATCCAAGCAAGGGCAACAATAAAAGTGACGGTGAAAATTCAGGAATCAAGGGCAAAGCGATAGAGATTCCTCTCCTTTGATTTCAAGTTCTGACAATCAGCAAAGAGGTATGCACAAAGAGAGCACAATTTGGAAAGGGGGTAAAGGACACTTTATTGGGAATAAAAAAAATAAGTTGTAGGGAAAACGTTCTTCTTTGAAGAAGGTCATGACACACAAAAGGAAAGCCAAGGTAAGCAGCCAGAGAAAAAGAGTGACTAGCCAAAGGCTAAAAGAGCCAGACCCGAGGACAAGTTCGAAGCCGACCCTCCAACTCAAGAGGTGATTGATAAAAGAGCTGCATTCAAAACCTTGCTCCAAAAGCAGCAGGCCAGGAAATTTAAATTAAAAGAATTAGCAAGATCCAACTCCAAGCTCAGCCTATAAAAGCTACTATGAATGAACCTAACGAGCCCTTTTTAGTGAACCAAGATAAATAAGATGGACCTCCTGTAGTCCCAGAAGTAGATGGTGTCCCTTTTAATTAAGCTCTAAAGAATAGGTTGCTAGCAGACTTCCCTTTTTGCTTGTATCCATTTGATTCAATTCATTATGTGATAAGTTTTTTATTAGCATCTCTTAAGACTAGGTCCCTTCGCCTTATTTTATATTTTTATGTTCTCCATTATATTTTGGCCATAATTAGTTGTTGAACTCGCGTTTTGGTGTAGGAGAGTTCACCTTTGACTTACATGTGGCTCCTTCGAAGCAGCCCAATGGCCATGAACTACTTAGAAGTAATTGTATTTTGTCCTTTATCCTTTTAAAGACCTCTCCTTTGTATCTGGTATTCACTTCTTTTCTGAATGAATTCCCCATTTGACAAAAAAAAGTGTCTATTTAGGTGGCAAAGTGCTTGTAAGTAAATGTAAATCAAACATTTGAGTCGAAATAAATAATGATAATATATCCTACAAAAATGGCTATATGAGTGACCTGAGTACTAATTTGATTCAGAATCTCTTCCAAATCAAACTATCGAATTTGAAGGAAGGGACATGGGAACTTTACCGAAAGGGACATTGTAGACGGCGGGGTTTAGCGCGCGCCCAAGTTTATTGCAACCGCGACACTGTTTGAGCTCAGGGCTCTAGGGAACACACTAACCATTGTCACAAAGACATGGCGTGGAGATGAGGAGTCGCCACCCAAGGTAATAACTG
>CATIWM010425819.1:0-10216 GCA_949671775.1 Mallotus repandus | reverse complement strand
ATATGTGGCCCATCACAAACTTAATTAAACTCATTAGGAGTAACTTGGACGTGAATTAAGCTGTATTGGACTTGAATTGCATTTGCATCAAAGCTTTGATGTCCTTGTAACTCTTCACTAGCTGAATTCACTAAGCCTTGTAAATGATGAATTAAGGCTTGTTGAACCTTCTTAGATTTAGACCTTGTTATAGGTCCTTGAGGCATGCTAATCGGACTAGAAACTTCTTCCACTTGATCCTTGCCTTCTTGATCATGCTCATCTTCATGGTGTGTAGGCTGCTCCATAACAGGATGGAAGAATAATAAGAAAAATAAATTTAATTACATTTTCTTATTTAATTAAAAAAATTTTATTTAATTATAAGTAAATATTTAGAGTCCATTAAATTTTAACTAATTCGGTTTGATTTGGATAAAACTCTAAAAATGGTAAAAAAAAATTTAACAACTAATTATTTTTGTACTTAAAAGGGAGGTCCTTTAATCTAGATCTTTTAAATTGATAACTTAAATTGACGATAACAGAATTTGAACCCGTCGAATCCTGCACTCCGAAATACCATTGAAAATAAGTTACTACTTAACTACTCCCTTATTAGCACAACAATTAATTTGACACAACTATATATATTATGACTCGAATCCAAAAAAAATTTAGAACAATTTTGTTAATTGACTCCAATGATTATTGGTTAGTATTGTTATACCTAATAAAATTTCAACTAAATGAAAAAATCTACTTCAAATTTTCAAAGTTACAAAAATTGAATGAAATTGTCAAAACTCTCAAAGTTTGACTTGTTTTTGAAAAGATCAATGGCTTAATTGTAATGTTATTCTAATTATCGCTAAAATATAGCTCCTTGCAATAGGAAAATAAAGTTGTGCCTTTTTTTCAGTTGAAATTAGAATTGTGATATTTCACATGTAAAGAATTGAAAATGATCAACGATTCTATATAGTAAATTGGGTTGGCTCTTTCAAGAGTCAATATGACAATAGATGGGATGTCAGCTTGATCAAAAGACAAGAAATTTCTGAACAAACATCTGTATTGAATTTTCAACAAACATCAGCAATATTTATTATAATTATTTTTATCATCTAACAAACCAGGCATCAACCCCTAACCTACCAGTACCATTTTTTTTTTCAATTAATTTGTTTGTTTGTTTTTTGTTAACTTACCATTAGTATTTAGCACCGACAATTTTTTTTGGTATTTAAATTCGAAATCTTGGCATTAATGCATTCTTCTGTTCTGAAAACAAGGAAAATTGGAGTACATCAAGCCTGGATTTATGTTCATGTCAGCACTCAACAGCTGTATGATGTGTTGAAGTTAAAGAAGGGCAATTGATCACATCTGACAAAAAGAATCCTACATAAGTCCTATTGTTAGAGCTTCCAAAAATTCCAAACTTGCAATCTTTGTTTTCTTTTGTTCCATTGATTGTTTTTTTCAAAAAGCTAAGGTAAGGAAAGGAATTGTTTTTCAATGGAGAGCAGTGGAGCTTCTTCTTCTTCTTCTTCTTCTTCTTCCTTGGCTTCTGTTGATCCACAGCAATCTCAATGGCTTCAGGCAACATTATCAGGTCAGTTCTCCCCTATTTATACATGGGTTTTTGTAGACTAACACCCAGTTGCCCCCATTTTAACTAGGGTACAGAAAGTTGAACACAAAAATGAGAATATGATTATTGAATATATACTTATTATATGAAATAGGTTAATTGAATTACAGAGTTCAGGGAGATGTTTATATCGTTATGGTTCACTTTGTCAAAGCAGTTTCCAGCCCTGCTGCAGAGTGCTGCAAGTTGTGATTCACTTTTTTTTTTTGACCTTCCTATGCAGACATGAACAAGAGAATGAGGGCCATGAAGACCCTTCTGGAAGAGGATGGGAATTCTTCAATGAGCACTGAGAATTATGACAAGCGGAGGCTGGAACTCTTTCGAATACTCGAAGAGTTCAATAATTCTTATGGCTCCTTAGCTGAAAAATATGATCGGTTGAGGTCTACATTATATCGTGCAACTGATTCGGGGTCCATACCTGCATCTTCCAGCACTAATAATAGTTCAATACTTGTGGAAAGATCCAGTGATGCTAAACTGGAGGCTTTTGGTCCCCGTCTGGATTCCATTCTTGGAGGTCCTGTTGCTGAGTGTGGCGGTACTAATTTTGAGTACTTGAAGGGGCTGATAAAAGAATTCATGTCAACTGCGCCATTTGACGTGAAAATGAAACGTGATACTAGAGATTATCAATACAATGAAGAAGCTACAGATTTGTGTAACAAGAAAGGTATCAATATGATCAATGGTTATAATCAGGTAGCAGCTGGAGATCTCTCGGAAGGTAGTTCTGAGCAAGGGAATACATGGTCTGAGATCGAGCTTCACATTACAAATCTAATGGAGGAGAATCTACGGCAGCAGGTGGAGCTGGCCAGGAGAAATATTGAAAAGAAAGAGATCATTAACAGGCTCCAGTTGCAGCTAGAACATCTGAAGAGTGAGAACAGAGACCTCCAAAGATGTATCAGCTGCTTAAAAGTTGATGACAAGGATAAGCACTTGCAGGCGTCAAACTTAAGAAGAATGTTCTCTGGCAGGCTCTTTGGTTGAGGTTGTTCATCATTCAAAATTCAGTTGCCATTTCTGCTCCAGCAAATATTGCAGTTGATGCCTGATGCAACTCCAACCTCATCAATAGTCTAAACACGCATTATAGAAAATTTGTAGGAACTTATTTTCCAGAAGTAGTTGTTGTCCCTTTTATATTTCATGATGTGTTCAGGTTAAAAGAGGTGACTGTTACAAGCCAGCATCCCGTGTCCTTGTGATCCCGACACTGGAAACTCATCCGCATAAATAAGCACTTCAGTAATTTCAGTATCCATGGTGCACCAGTCTCTGATAAACAAGGTCCTGATGAGTTGACCACCTCTAAGATTAACAATTAGAAGATGGCCAACCTTCTTACAAATATTTTTGATTAAGCAATCGAAAGTGCCAGACTTCAAGTTTAATCATCAAAGAATTTCTTGAATTCTAGAATTATACTAGTTTCGTTTTAGAACTTGAAACCCAATCCCCCCACCCAATTCCGGCAAAAGAGCTTGTTGATCCAACTGAAAAGAACGTAATAATCATATTGCAAGCAAAATTGCTATAACCTTAGTTTCGTTTTTCACGCACATAAATATTACCAATAATCTCCACATGTACACAAACCATCCTTGAAGTGATGAAATCGCTTCGAGTCTCTTACCACAATTTCTCTATCATAAATCTTGGTAACAAGCTTGATCACAGTATGACAATCACCACAAACCCTAAGATTTTTAATGATATGAATGGTTGAACCAGGAAATGAATTCATGACTCCAAAAGCAACGGCCAGTTTCTCGCTGTGAACTCGTAAAGTCATTTCTTTTTCTTCCTCATCAACATCATGAAGAACTGATGCCATATTAGGTAGATAGCCAGCTTGTTGCAGCTTCACAATAAGTTCCTCTAAGAAACTATAGATCTTCTCACATTGAGGATGCTCTTTATCTCCAACCAAGAATACATGCACTCTACCCCTGAGTTCAACCAAACTAAACCCAGGTGGTTTGATAAGTCCACGATCCTTCAGAAGTATCCTCATCCTTTCAACTTCTTTCCATCTTCCGGCATCAGCATATACGTTTGAAAGCAAAATGTAATAACCACAATTACTTGGATCAAGCTCAAACAGTTCCCTTGCAGAAATCTCTGCAAGCTCCACATTTTTGTGAATTCGGCAAGCTGCAAGAAGAGAACCCCATAGCACAAAATCAGGCTTCACCTTCATATTCTTTATCAAACCATAAGCCTCCTTCAGATAACCAGCACGCCCAAAAAGATCAACCATGCAACCATAGTGCTCAACTCCAGGTTCTACATTAAATTGATGTTTCATGGTATTGAACCAATACCAGCCTTCATCTAAAAGACCAGCATGGCTACAAGCAGCTAAAACTGAAACAAAAGTTATGTAATTTGGTTGGACCCCAGTCCCTATCATCTTGTAAAAAACATTCAGAGCTTCTCTTGCACAACCATGCATCCCATAGCCTGCAACTATTGCAGTCCATGACTTCACATTCTTCTCCTTCATGCCATCAAACGTTTTCCTGGCCATTTCCACGTGCCCGCATTTGCAATACATGTCTATTAAAGAGGTACCTAAAATTACATTATCCTCCAAACCCATCCTTATTACCTGTTATAAAAGACCAAAAGATGGCAAAAGTGAGCATATATCACCTTACAAAACCATTGAGAGCATATATTACTTATTATCTACAAGTATAAATAGAATATGTAAATTTCATCGATTATCGTCATTAAACAAACACATGAAATGAGCTTATGGGAAAGTGAGTACCCGATCATGTATGCACTTTCCAAAACAAAGAGCCCCAGAATGTGCACAAGCTAACAACAAAGTGGATAGTGTAACCTCATTGTATTTTACATAACCATCCTTTATCATCACATTAAAAATTTTAAAAGCCTCGCTAGATAACCCATTTTGTGCATACACCGCAATCATAGAATTCCAAGAGACTGCATCTTTGTGGACTATCTCATCAAACACCTTTCTGGAAACACCTACTTCACCACACTTTGCATATGCATCCAACAATGTATTCTCAATTCCCACATCTTTATCCAAACCCTTTTTCACCACAAACCCATGAACTGCCCCAGTCACTCCCTTCTCAGAAACACGAGAACAGGCAGACAAAACCGAAACCATGGCAACAGAATCCATAAAAACGTCGGTGTTATCACCACTTCTCTCGCTATCTTCAATCAAAAACTCCTTAAACAGCAACAAGGCTTCATGGGCATTGTCATTTTGGACATTCCCAGTAATCATGGCCGTCCAAGTTACAATGCTTCTGTGAGGAATTTCATCGAACAGGATTCGAGCATCACATAATAGCCCACATTTCGAGTACAAATCAATCAAAGCAGATGATACAAAGAGGTCAGATTCGAACCCAAAAACCAGTGCTTGTTGATGGGTTTGTTTGCCCGAGTAAAGATCGAGCAGAGAAGAACACGATTTGATTGCGCAAGGGAAAGTAGAGCGGTTTGGTTTGATATTGAGTTTTCGCATAGAAGAGAAAGCGCGAAGAGACTCGATTGAGTCGCCGCTGCGAGCCAAGTCGGCAATGAGAGAGTTCCAGGAGAATACATTGGTCCTGTCGAAGTATTTGTTGAACCAAGTTCTGACGTTAGAGGCGGCTGCTGCTGCTGCTGTTGAACAGTGGTGTTCATGGATTTTGAAACAGAGCGCATCTAGAAATGAATTGGGAATTGGATTCTTCATTCATTCTTTGTTGGAGTTTTGATGGATTGGTTTCTCCGTATTTGGTTTTTGATTAAAAAGACAAGTCAGTTTGAGTTTTGGAGGGAATTCCTTTGTTATATATATATTCATGACACTAGAAATAGATCCAATTTGAAGAATAAAAAAAAAAAAAAAGCTTTGCTTTTCACAGAATAATATATATTTTTAAGACAAATTTAAATAAAAAAAATTAAATTAAATACAAAACTAAATTCATCCGTTGCAAGAAATGATTTTTATCTTGTCAAAAATTAATTCACAAAAAATTTAAATTTTATTATAGTGATGAATTAAGTTGAATTTAATTGCATATGAAAGGCATGAATTCTCTGAAAAAATTCATCTCAACTCAAAGGATAAAAACCATCCTTTGATCCATTTGCATCTGAGACTGAAACAATGAGGAAATACAGCTCCAATCAAGGTGAAATTGATATGATTTCCAATTATATAATCCTCTACAAGATCTACACCACAGATCTATCATCCCCATCAACTGTCTTTTGTTTGTTCTTTCTTTTAATTGATTTGGTATCAACAGCAGAACAAAGGCACAATAATATCATGCAACTGATAATGAATCCACCATACAAAATCTCTTTTACAAAAATACAATATGCTTTTAAAGACAACAGCTAACTAGTCTAACTGCAAAAATAATGCAGCTTCCAACGCTAAGCATGGTAACATGATCACACCTGAGCTTTACTGAACTAGAAGTGCTCTTCCCTATGAACTCACCGGAGGTCGGAACTGGAGATAATGGCTGTGCTTTTGGAGGATCTGAGACCCATTCATTAGTTGGAGATGGGAAGAATGAGGACATATTAGGTGCAGTCACATATGGAGAAACATCTGGATTAGATGAAGGTACGGGCTTACTAGCAATAGCAAGCACAGTACAGCAGAAGATGACAATTGACAGAGCCAAAGCAGCAGAGAATTTATTCAGAGTAGCCATGAATGATGCAATAATGCAAGTGAAAGTTCAGCTGTGAAGGTTAGATATAGTGAACTAAGAGAATGACTGTAACTGCTAGTTGATCACCACGGGACAGCATTGTAGCAAGATTTAATTCTTTTTGGCTTTAGCATTTAAGGCCTTCTCTTTTTCTTCTTTTAATTTATGACCCCATTTTTATTTTTTTTTTTTTACATTTACATGTCTTATCTGGTGTTGTTGTATGGTAATTCAAGATTAATTTTATGTATTAAATTAAACTGATTTTATCAACAATTGTTGGGATTAACTGACAGAGATTGTTCAGAAAAAAAAAAAGATTTTTGACAACTGTTTTATAGCTCTAAGAGAAATATATATTGATTTATGTCACAAAAAATTTGAACTTTTTTAAGAAATGTTACAAGTTTGAGTATTATATTTGGAGAGTTTTGATACTTTTATAGATTTCATTAAATTCGATTCAGATTAGTAGAATTTTTTATGATTATGAGTCATTTAATATCAAAAATAATTAAGAAAAATCACTCTAACTAGAATGGAGAACAACAAACTAGGATAAACTCCACTAGCATTAACCATGGTGGTTGCAATTGAATCTCATAAATTAGACCTTTTCCTATGTGCATGTGGGCACCAATTGGCCTATGCGCCTCCGGGGTATGGTAAATTATTTCACATGCTAAGGTTTGGATTATAGAGAAAAAGGGTCCCATATCTGTCGTTTTCCTTGCCCTATCCATTCCCATGTGACCAAAGTTTTATAAAATAAATGCTAACTCTCGAACCTTGAGATAAACTTTCACTTAAGAGGCCAAGATCCATTCCTTTATGTGCATTTAAACTTTTCCTCATTAGTGTCAAAAGATGAATGATTGGTGATAATATGAACACCTAAAAGCCATAAATCATCATTTATAAAAGACCAAACTGAAATTAGTAATAATTCAGATCCACCCTCTATCATTTTACCAATCATCAAGATAATAAAAGAGGGGAGAGAGGGTTATGTGACACTACCAAAGTTACACCAGCAGGCAAGCTCAAACGGAAAAAAAGGATTTGGGTCCACAGAGAATAATTATGTGCACAAGATGCATTTAACGGTAAATAGATCTTGGAGCTTAACCGCTAAATTCTAGTTTTTCAATATAAAACGAAACATTTCGGTCGCGGATTTTTCATTTTATTTTACTCTAATAATGAAATTTTTTTCTTTCTTTCTGTACTTTTAGAATTATAAGTGTGCAATTTATTATAATTACTCCTATTAATAGTACAGAAAGTAGACTTGTCGTCTTGATAAAAATAGTTTTTTACCAGTTAGATTATTTTTTAATAATTTTTAGAGCACGGAATATATGAAATAAAGGATGATTTATCATTTATCTGTAAGAGCTTGACATTCATAAAGATGGGGGTTTCAAATTTTCACTCCCCCTCCCCAATTTAATAAGAGTTGTTAAAAAAAAAAAAGATCCTGGAGCTTAGACACAACAAAAGGCACAATCCAAGCATTACAACCCATTTGAAGAAGTTGAAAATACACCACCAAAAAGTGTAATGAATTTAAGGCAAGACCCTGCTAAAGAGTGGAGGTTACTGTGGAGAGCCCTTTCAGACCTAGCACATTGCGGAAGGCACACATGACACGTCATGTTAACAAGTAGCCCCTTTATGATGTAATGTTACAGGCATCGGCTCTTGGGGAACGTGTGCTTCGTGACTAAGGTGCACCTGGAACATACCTTTAACAAAAGGTCTCAAAATGTGCAACGTACTCTTTGTTTTCCGGCCGAAGGTGGCTGGATCCCACATTTTGTCCCTAGAAAATATCATTAGAGCTTTTTTTGTTTTATAATTAAATTGAAACTTCTATTTTATTTTATAAATTTAGAATATATTTTTTTGAAAGGATAAATTTAGACTATATTAGATCTTTAATTAAAATATAGTTAAGTCTCATAATTTTATTTTAGTACAATTAAATTTTATAAATTAATAAAAATTTAATTTTAACGGCTATTAATAAATAAAATTAATAATTTTTAAAATATATATATTATTTTTTTGAAAAAAAAATATATATATAACTTAATTATAAAATTTTTAAATTTATAAAATAATTTTTTAAAAATTTTACAATCAAGCGATATAAATTTCAAAAAAAAAAATAAAATTTATTATTAATATAAAAAATAAATTGATAATTGATCTAAAATTTGATTTTAATAGTTGAATAAAAAAATTTTATTCTTTGTGTAGGTTTAAAAATTAAAACTGATAAATAAAATTTAAATTTTTTTTATTCAACCATTAAAATGAAATTTTAGATCAATTATCAATTTGCTATTTATATTAACGAATAAAATTGGTCTTTTTTGAGTGATATATTTGTAAAATTTTTAAAATTCAAGAAAATTTTTTGAAATTTATAATCAGTGTATATATATATTTTAAAAAAATTATTAATTTTATTTATTAATTAACTGTTAAAAAATTGAATTTTTATTAATTTATAAGACTTAAAATCAAATTTTTATTAATTTATAAAATTTAATTGTATTAAAAAAATTAAAGGACTTGATTGTACTCCCAAAAAATTCAATATAATCTAATTTCATAAAAAAATTCCAATTTAGCTCAAAAAATGATAAGATTCAATGTAAAAAAATTGCACGTTGGGCCTTGTTTTCGAGTTAGGTTGATGCTTTCATAAGGAATTCCTTTGCTAAAAAGAGGGAATTGGAGGTGTAGAGCGAGGGAATTGTTATACCATGAATCTCTGTTCATATTGCAGTATGAACTAGAGTCCATTACACGTGTGAATAAAAACACACTTTTTTTTTCCCGTTATTTCATGGTTCATCATAGCAATAAAATAATTATGAACGTGGTTGTCATTTCAGCCATCTCGATGAGTTGATTTCAGAGCAACATTTTGCTCCATAAGTTGATTACGTGCTCGCATACATTCTTTTAAAATAGCAACAGGTAAAAGAGCAACTGCTACTTGTATGAATACAAAAAGGAAGTTCAGAAGTATAGATCATACATGGAATACAGTTCTCCAAAGTTTGAACAGTAGCATATAACTTTATATGAGAATAGTTTATGCGTAATGCAAGAGAAAAAAAAAATAATGAATTGATTATACTTAAGAATGACACATGAAAAGAAAAAGAAAAGCAATAAAATAAAAGAGAATTGCTATACATTTGGTAAAACAACAACAAACCCTTTTAATGGGTTAAACTTTGTGTTAAATTTGGTTTTAATTAGTTAATTTCTCTTTATACTTGTAATAATTAATAGGTTAATTAATCAAAACAATGAAGTTCATTGATCTTCACTTGTATGTTTATGAGAATCAATGAATTTCTAAGTCAAAATCAATGAGTTTGCTGCAAGTTCATTGACCTTTGCCTACAGATTCAAATGAACATGCATGTCAAGATCAATGAATTTTGCAGCTGGTTCACTGACCTTCACCTACAAGTTCATAGACCTTCACCTGCAGGTTCACAGACCTTCATCTGCAGGTTCACAGACCTTCACTGCAGATTCACATTCAATTTAATCTTTATTTAATAACACATTAATTTTCAATCAATAACACATGAATCTTTCCATTACAATTAATGAATTTATATGAACTAACTAAACAAATGCAACATGAAAAGGAAAAAAAAAGAAATAAATAAAAGAGAATTGCTATCCATTTGGTAAAACAACAACAAACACTTTTAATGGGTTAAACTTTGCGTTAAATTTGGTTTTATTTAATTAATTTCTCTTTATATTTGTAGTAATTAATAGGTTAATTGCTCAAAACAATGAAGTTCATTGATCTTCA
>CATIWM010425786.1:0-11053 GCA_949671775.1 Mallotus repandus | reverse complement strand
TTAGAGACAACAGCTTGAGATATGCATTGGAGCAATAAAAGGACTTTATTATCTCCATACTGGCTCTACAAAGGCAATCATTCACCATGATGTCAAGTCTACAAGTATACTACTAGATGAGAATTTCATGGCCAAGGTTGCTGATTTCGGTCTTTTAAAGACTAGCCCTGAGATTGATCAGTCACATGTTAGCACAACAGTAAAACGAAGCTTTAGAGTACTTGATCAGACAACAATTAATGGAGAAGTCTGATGTTTACTCCTTTGAAGTGGTCATGTTTGAAGTTCTTTGTGGGAGAAATGCTTGGTAGAATGCGACATTTTTAGGCCTTTAATGGGAGATGTATTATAGAATTTGGAGTATGCGCTTCAACTTCAATAGAATGAAGGGAGATCCGGCCACAATAATGCTATGCAGACTACATAAATTAATCATGCTAATACTTTCAAGGCCAATGTCAATGCTACACAGGTTAGCATAGGAAACACGGGAGATCTCACAGGTGTTTCAATGAGTAAAGTTTTTGCTTAAATGGTCAGAGAGGAAATGAGGTAGATTTTTCAAAACACAAAATCAAGGGAAAATTAATGTTAGACAAGTATATTATACTATACAGAAGTGTTGAATTCAAATCCAATAACAATTGTAATCAAATACATGCTTGAAGCTAACATCTGCAACTTTGCTATAGCTAAAAAAATTAATAAAAAAAATCAAAGGGAAGGAAATTAGACCCCAACTTGAAGGTATTAGACCTTTAACAAGAAAAGTGAAGAAACATAGAAACACTACAAGACCCATAAGCAAAACACGACTAAGATGATGAAAGAAGAAAGACCCAAATCAAGAATCTTAAAAAAAAATAGCAATTCTTCGATTAATTAATAGTGAGTAAAATGAAGAAATGAAAAACAAAAGAAAAGAAATAAGAATACAAAAAAAGAACAAAAAAGACCCAAATAGAATCGTAATCACTTTCGGTGGACTCAAAGTTAAAAACCAAAAGAGAGAATGGATTGGTTGGGATGAAGAAGAGAAGAAGAATTGGAGGAGTTGTGGAAAGAGAGAAGACAAAGACTCAGAGAGACAGAGTTCATTGTCTTACTCTTTAGAGTTGCATTGAATGGGGTCCACCCAATCAAATATCAACTAATTTGTTAATTAGACGTGGCATATTTTTCCAATGTGGCATCATGTGTTTTAAAGCTATTCATGCATGATTGACACATCATCAATCAAATTGAAGGAGAATTAAGGACTTGACTGACACGTCAGCTAAGTATGTCAATTTTAATGGTTTAAAACTACCGGTGCAAATTATAAAAAGTTAATGAATTCAATTGAAACAATTAAAACTTATAGAATTTAATTGAAAAATGGCATAAATTTTAGGACTTATGAAGTCATTATCCCATTATTTAACTATGAATATGCTTGACTATTAAATTTAAACCTTAAAGCCAAGTCCACGCCTAGATGGTGAATAAAATATTATATAGCCTCAATTTTTTTCCCGTTATACACTGTTTTTTTTTTTTTGAAAAGTAAAATAATTATATTGATTCAAACTAGCAATAAATTGGTAGAAATACAGATACAAATTCGCTAAAAAACATAGAGGATGAAACGACACCCAGGTTAATACCATAATAAATCGACTTAAAGCCTACAAATTTGATAACACTATAATTACTAGAATACCTATAACTTCAGTTCTACAACATACTGACAACCATAATCTGATTCGTTGTCTATGTCTGATCGAATATACTTTACCTGTCTAAATCACCCATACAAAGAAAAAGCCGCAACAAGACGAAAAATAAAACGTCATAATAAGAAAACGAAAATCAAACGCCGCAACAAGATGATGAAACCACAAAAAACAAAATAAAGTCTAAATCTATGTGGAATAACCACTTATTTAAAAAAATAAATTGATAAAAAAAATGTGTAGAGAGGTGATTTCAAACCAAGAATGACTAACAGTCACCCCTCCTTACTTACGGAAGATGAGAGGCTAGAAAAGAAAGGAAGTGAAAGTTGAGAGAAAAAGAGAAGGCTAGGGTTTCAGTATAGTTCACTTACATTTTATCCTCTCTTGTTAGGGAATCAAATTCTTCCATTTTCAGTTTTTATTTCGTCTATATTTTAATTTTTCCAATAAAAATTTTGTCAATCACTTATATCAAAAAATATTTATATCCTTTTTATTTTATAAAGATGAACTAAAAGAATTTTTAATTTTAATATTATAAAATAATTTAGTTGCTCAATTTTTAGTTATTTTAAATTCTAAAATTTGAACAGTGACAAAAATTTTGACATATATATATATATATATATATATACACACACACACAAAGGGGGGACAAACAAAATTGCGAAAAAGTTTTCACTCATTATTATATAAAAATTGGATAATTTTATCATTTACTAATAAAAGTAAAATTAAATTAATTAAAATATAATTTTAGTTTGATAGAAAGTCTATTTCCTATTTTAATTTTTTTCATAAAAGATTGGAAATTGGAAATCAGTGAACGCACCTAAGAATCTCAACTAGGTTGACACCCTCTCAGTATTCACATCCCACTTCCAAAGTCCTAAATTCAATTAAAATAGAAAGAGTTGATACAAACCAAAAAAGAAAGAACAAAGAAAAGGACTAATAGCAACTTTGACCTACTTTAAGTTGAGTTGTACGTCTGAAACTCATCAGTTGAGTTGTAAATTCGGCCTACTTTGAAGAAAGCAACTTCCTTAATAGCATTCCACACCCCATGCAAGACAACATGAATGTTAGGCACACTACCATTAAAAATTACATCATTTATGCAATTCCACATAAGCCAAAAGTCATCCACTATTGCAGAACACCAAAGCGCTGCAACTTGGGAACTAAAGCGGTGGTTCAATTGCATCCGTAATGAAATTGGCAATAGAACCCATAAGACAAAGTTGCTTGCCGAATAATAATGATTCTAATTGCCAAACCACAACAGAGAATCAACATTGTAAAAAGAGATGTTGACTATCTTTTAAAGAGGATTGACATAGACAGCAACGTGATGCCAAAGATAGTCATTTGTTGTGCAAATTATCATCTGTGGGAAAGTAATTGTGGACTGCTCCTAAACAAAGCAAAGAGCGGGAATGAAGGAGGAACTCCTTCCAAATAAATGAATGCCAAGCAACTATCAGACGAGCAAAATAGAGAAAATTGTACATTTTCTTCACAATATAGAAACCATCATCAGCTCTAGTCCAAACACAAATATCTTTATTGACAATTATTGGAGAAATCTTTTCAATAGCTTGTGTAACCACTACATTGTTGATATGAGACAAATCCTAAGTGTTATTCATGAAAAATCTATTAATATGATCCACCAAAGAAGCTTGATCTTTTCTAGGAATGCCCAATTAATTTGAAACTATAGGGAGAACCCATTCATCAGTCCAAAAATTCAAATTGCTATTTTCTCCAATGTACCGCATAATATCCAAACGATGAGAAGCATAAATGTCCTTGATATAAGACCGCACAAAGGACCAAAAATAACTATCTCTCCTAATACCCGACGGATGCAAGAAATGGCTTTTTAGAATGTTCATAGGATAAGAATTGACAGCAATTAAATTCCTGGCCGTTTTGCTGAGCATAACATCATTTAGAGCTTTTAACTACTTAATATCAAATCCTACCTCATTCAAAGGGAAACAACATAGACGCCAAGGAATAGTGACAAGCTACTTACTATCAATAGAGCTTGACAAAATAAAATTCCTCATACAACGTTCTATATAAGACATAAGAGACAAAGGCCACTTATAAACTACAAAGGAGTGGAGCAGGGACCTAACAATAACATAGTTGACAAGAGTAATATGCCCAACCCGAGATAAAGAATTGTCCTTCCATTTAGAAAATCTTCCACAAATTTTTTCTGCAAAAGGCTTTAACCATTTTCGTTTAGGTGCTCCTGCAAAAAGAGAGATCCCTAAATAATTAAAAGGCAAAGAACCTTTAACCATACCCATAATTTTTTGGAACTTAGCAGCATGATGATCATTAATTAAAGCACCATAAAATTTTTTTGATTTTTCCCAATTAACAAATTGCCTAGATAAATTGGCATAACATTGGAAAACCTCATTGATGGCTTGAATATTGCGCTTAGAAGCCTTAGCAAATAAAAAAATATCATCTGCATATAAAAAATGAGTGGGGAAAGAAGAATTCCTTGTGTACATCATAGGTTGAGTATCACAAGAATCAACCTTAAGCTAAATCAATCTGCTAAGAAAATCTACCGCTAGGCAAAATAGAAGGGGAGAAAGAGAATCCCCTTGGCGGACACTTCTAGAACAAGAAAAGTTACCCATAATCTTGCCATTAATGAGAATAGAAATTTGAGCATACATAAATAATGACAAAACCCAATCTCTAAACTGAAGGAGAAGCCAAAAGCCTTTAAGACATCCAAAACAAAATTCCAGTCAAGAATGTTAAAAGCTTTCTTGATATCAACTTTCATGGATAAATTGCCCCCAAAATAGGATTTTTGTAGCATGTTAATCCCTTCCGAAGCCCTGACAATACAATCAGAAATATTTTGTTGCTTTAAAAACCCAAATTGGTTACATGAAATAATCCTTGTAGCTATAAGAGAGAAGTGATCCGCAAGAATTTTAGTATCAATTTTAAAATTGAAATTGCTTAGAACAATTAGGCAAATTTTCTCAATAGCTAAAGCATTTTCCACCTTTGCAATTAACACCATAAAACTAGAATTCATACCTGAAGTAGTAATCCCAGAGATGAAAAAACTCTAAACTGCAGCACAGACATCATTCTGAATCAAATCCTAAAAAGTCTGATAAAATATCCTAATGAAGCCATCAAGACCCGATGCACAATTAGAATCCATGCTGAAAACTATTGCTTTGATCTCATTAAAAGGAGGAAATCTGACCAAGGAAGCATTATCATCATCAGAGACCAAAGAGGGAACAACAGACCGAATAAAACATATATCAGAAGACACTCCAGTATCTGCCCAAAAGAGGTTTTTATAAAAATCTATCACATGATTTACAATGAGATGCTTATCATCAGTGACACTTCCATCAATCTATAATTGATAAATGCCACGTTTAGATTTTTTGCGAGCCAATTGTTGATGGAAAAAAGTAGTATTCCTATCACCAGCTGCTTACCATTTATTTTTGCAACTCTCCTTTAAGAAAATTTCCTGTTGTCTGAGAGATAAATTAAGAGCCTTATGAGCATCAATCTCTTTCTTATGTCGGCCATCATCAAGATCATAAGAGACAATTTCAGCTTGAAGATCCTGAAGGCTAGCTGAAGCACACTGAATATTAGACTCTAAGATACTAAAAGTAGTTTTATTCCAAACCTGCAAAGCCCCTCTAAGTCTCTGTAGCTTATACCCAAGAAGTTGCATGGGAGGGAGATTGACTGATGAAGACCTCTAAGAATCTGTAATAAAATCTCTCAAGCCTGGATCCGTAATCCACCTAGAAACTAAAAATGAGAAATCACACCCTTTGAAAAATTACAATTCAAAAGAAGAGGCAAGTGATAAGATTGATGGCAAAGGAGAACTGAACAGGAAATCTCAGGCCACTATCGAAAAAAGGCAATATTTCCAAGAGCTCTAACTAGATGGCTCTCTACTCTACTAGCACTAAATCATGACATAGACCAAGAGCAGAAGCTCTATCTGTCTTCTCATAGGCTCCAAGAATAATATTAAAGTCACCCAAAACAACCCAACTCGCATCAAAATTAATAGATAAGTTATACAAATCAGACCAAAGCTGTAATCTTCTATTACTCCAAACACTACCATAGATGAATGAAATTCTTTGCATAACATTTGCAAGAGAAATATCAATGGTAATATGTTGATCATAAATGTAAGTGAAAGTAGGAGGCGATAAACATCTTTTACCAAGTAGCCAAACTGAAGGAATAGGTCTATCATTACAAGCAATTAAGGAAACGTCTAATCTATCCCAAAATGACTGTTGAATAGAAAAAAAATAAACATAAGCTCAACCAAACAAATCAAATCCAGAGAATAATGCTGACAAAAATAAAAGAGAGTAAGTTGGGTTGTTGAATTCCCCATACCTCTACAGTTCCAAAAAAGAAGCTCATAAGTTCAATTTTTCAAGTTTTTGGGACACTCTTTTAGAAAGAGAGACCTGATATTTTCTAGCTTTCAATGATTTACAATGTTGAACTTTAGTCCATTCTTCGGATTCCATCTCTTCGGCCAAGGAATGTTTTGGATCATCACGGTTATCATCACCCCGATTCTCATCCACCAAGACATGGTCCATTATAGTTACTTCTGCATGATCAGAAACAACAGGTGCCGGAGCATTGGAGGTAGCCTTAATGTCGTCGAGTTGCACTAGAGAAGCACTTTGCTGCTGGGCGAGACCATTAACATCTTTCAAAGAGTCATTAAAGGCATTATGATTGACGTTCTCAATATGATGATTCTGTAATAGAATGACATCGGAGATTTCTTACAGCTGCACTAAAGCATCATCAGTTCCATCAATAAGCTTAGCATTAGTAGTATTAGCATTAATAGGTAAATCCTGATTTAAAAGTTCAAAAGCATCCCAAACTGAGATATCCTTATTAACCTTCGGCTTTCAGATTTTCTTCGGTACCTACTATAAAGATGCTAGCTTAGCAGGCTCTATCTTTTGTGTTTAAGGATGTGATTCATTCCATTGTCTTGCCAAACCACAATTATGAGGGACATGTCCAATATTCGAGCAAAGATTGTAAAAAGAGGGCATATTCTCATAAACAACATCAATAAAAAAGCTCTTGCCAATTCTTTCAATGAGAAGATTTTCAGGAAGTTTGTTTGATAAATCAACATCAATGAGGACTCGGGCATAGTGCCCAAATTCTCCATTAATTGTGACATTGTCGATCTTAAGAGGGACTCCTATTCTACTGGCAATAGAGGTTAGAATTTTTGAGTGCCAGTACTCCTAAGGGAGTTTATAGAAGGGGACCTTTAGCTGAGCATTACAAGATTTTTGGTCGTTAGGATCAAAATCGGGCGTCCAGTGTTGCAAATGAAGAGTACATGGCTTCAAAGCTATTGAACCCCTACCCTATATTTTATTCTTTTCGGAATTGGAGTTTAAGATTACATGGAAGAAACTACTCTCTAAAGATATCAATTTCCAATTGGAGGAGAGGCCCCAAGTTGAAGAAAGTTTCTTTTTCAAATTAACCAATTTCCACGATGTTTCTCCCTTTGCAAGGATAATTCATCCAATGAGTGCGTGCTAAGAGATGGACAATTGCTATTCATATATTTGATGATTTATTTTGATGGCAATGAAGCCAAATTTTTTTGTTGCATAATTCTCATCAAGAATGATTGAAGGCATTTGAGCAGATGATACAATGGTTGCATATGATTTTGAAGGTGCAATAGGGACTGGTGTGAACATAGCAGAATTGCTCAAGTAAGCCATGGCAACAGAAGGACCTAGGCAGCCGGAAAGGCGGCGCTGCCAGGCAGATGGTGATCAGGTTTTCTCTTATTTTAATGGTTAACTTCTATTTTATCTCTAACAAAATTAAATTAAACTAATTAAAATATAATTCAATTTTAATTGAAAGTATATTTCCTATACTAATTAGGTTAATTTCTATTTTATCTCTAATAAAAATGAAATTGATTAACATATAATTCTAATTTAATTGAAAGTATGTCTCCTCTTTTAATTATGTTAATTTCTATTTTATCTCTGAAAAAATTAAATCTATACACACTCACTCACTCACTCACACACACACATATATATATATATATATATATTACATGCTGAGTCTTAAAGTCATTAAGCCAAAAATTTGACAAGTCTTTATCTTCATATTTGAGTATTCACCCTAAAATTTAATGTATCAAATTCTTAAAAATCCTAATTTTTATTAAAAATAAAATATTTATTATAAGTTCTTAGTATTATTTTTTAACTAAAGCACTATTTTATACATATTTTAATGCTACTCAAATTCTAAAATTTTTTATATAATATGAAATTTTTTAATCTCAAGTCACTATTTCATTTTTCTTAAACCATTAGAAATTCTAATTTTAAAAATTTTCTTTAACTATTATACTTACTCCAATAGTAATTTAATAGTCTCAAAATAAATTCTATTATATTTAAAAATAATGGAAAAAATTAAAGAAAATAAAATTAATGTAATATATTTTATTTTTAATTTATTTAGTTACCTTTTTTCTCTTTATAAAAATTCTTATTTTAAAATATATATGTTTTATTCAATATAAAACATTTTAATTATACTACATCTAAAATAATACTTTTCTATTTCATTAGAAACTATGTCTTTTATTATAATTAAAACATTCATCTTTTATTCAATTAAAAACATATTTTTCTTTTTATTTAACGTAAGTAAAAATATGCAACTTATCAAATTTTTATTTTATTTCTACAATTATTATTATATATATACATATTAAATATATATATATATACATACTTTTAATAAGAGGAAATTACAAAAAATGGCCAGTTTGACCATGAGCCTTTCTTTTATGGTCACGTGGGTTCCATTTTTTCATTATTAGTTTTTTCGTTTTCTCTTTTGGCCTTCTGTTTTTCTGTTTTTCATTTCTAGCCTCTCTCTCTTTCAGTAGTTCTAGTCCTCCAGCTCATCCTATATTAGACCATCTCCACTTGCTAAAGTAAAAAAAATTAATTAATAGAACAGAGAGAATGACTTCTCGCCATCCCTCCTCCTCTGATCCGCTTAAAAAATAACAACAACAACATTATCATCTCACTGGTAGCAGCAACAGGCAATTAGCTTTGCTGCAATCGACGACCATATTTTGGACCGCCGGCTCAGTTGGCAGACGATAATGAAGACAAAGACAATGATGATGATGACAAAGATGATGATGATGACGGCAGAGATGATGACAATAAGGACGATGAAGGCATCGACAACGAGGACAATAGAGATGAGGTTCAGGTTCTACATTCTTTTGATGGATCGTCGGTTCTTATAGCAGATGATGAGGATGATGTTGTTGAAGGTGGTGATGAGGAAAAAGGAACCCTAGCCCTTCTCCTGATTCTCAAAGATTTTCTCTCCCCTTCGAGCCCCTTCGTTTCAAGTTTTTTTAATTTATTTGTTTGATTTCTATTTATTTATCTTTGGGGTTATTTGATTTTATTATTTATATTAATTACAAGAAATTCAGGAAGTTAGGTAGCAACAGAGAGAATCTGAAGCCATATCATGCAAAGGCTGTTTACTCTAGTTAGTTTTAGGCACCTGAGACAACAACTTCTCGGCAAGGGATTTGGTCAATAAGGCAAAAAATTAGTTGTTGATTTTTTTTACCTTCTCACCTAGTTGTTTTACTCAATAGAAATTGAGGACAAATTGATAACTGTAGAGATGATTTGGAAATCCTTGCTTCACCTTACTTCCCTACATATGCTAATGGATAAGGGCAAGGACGAGGCCCACCTCCAATGGTGCATGAGAGATTTCAGAATGTCATTAGTCAACTTTTTCAATATGTGAGTAGATTTCTTTTCTTTGCAAGCATGCTTTGCTTTGAATGTTACAAGATTTAGGTTTAAAACAAGCTTATTATGTTGTTTTTATTTTTAATTATTTATAGAGAATTATACGTTGTAGTGGAGCTGTTGATGATGACATGGCTAATATTATTGTTGCCCAACTTCTTTATCTTGATGCAGTTGATCCTAATAAGGTATGCTTTATGTTCTTCGATAGTGTAACATTCCTTTAATTTTCAAATTCTTTCTTTCTCTATAGAGTTTAAATGCAAAGAGATTATCATAATATTTACTTTTTGTGCTTTCTTTTTTTCGTTGAAACAGGATCTCCAGGAGGATCAGATACAATTGGTACTGCATTTTTTTTGGTCATCTATTGTATTGTCACTATTTTTTATTCTTTCTTTGCTGTTACTTCATTATTTTTTACTTAGAAATGGCAATATTTGAAACGATGAGGCATATCCGACCTGATGTATCCACTGTATGTGTTGGACTTGCAACTAGGAATAAGATTTGCTAGCTTAAATGTTTCACCTTTTGCCATTCATATCTTAGAACCTTACTTAGATATTATATCTGATGCATTGTCCTCTTTATTTCTCTTAGAAAGGTGACCATGAGCATTCTAGTGTTAGCACTGATATTATTTTTGAGTTAATAAATTAGTTTTATAATTCAATCTTAAGCTTCTCGTGCTTGAATGTTTGAGCCAAAGTTTATTAATGTACATGGCATTGTGGAGATAATAATCACCTTATATCTCACACCTATGTTTTTGCTAAAGAATTAATTCGTAAATCTGTTATTTTCAAAATTTTTCTTTAAGTATGGTAAACATTTATTTTTTCCATATGACTCCTAATGTCAGTTATATATTTATTCTAGTTGCTTATTAGTTCCAGTTTTACATGATGCTTGTTGTCTAATTACACACTCCTATTATATAGATTTCTTATGATGGATGTTTATACTATTTTAAGCTAGGATCCATATCAAATACCATCTTATTGCACTGAACTTATAGTTTCATATGTGGTGAAATTTTTACTCTTTAAACTTTTTTTGTAACTAACTTTTGGTGGGCGGTGTATTTCTAGAACCATTTTTGCCCCGTATAACATTTGCTCATTTTTTTATCGTTAGTTTCTACATAAGGGAAAAGCTGATAGATTTGAATTGTGAGATGCTAGTAATTGTTAAAATTATTCTTTTATTCTTTTGATGGTGTATACAAGGGGAAAACAACGTTCCAGAGAACACTTTTTTTGTGTTGTTTTTTGTTGCTTTTTGTTGCTTCTATTTTTCAGTGTTGTTGCTTTTTGTTATTTGTTGTTACTTTTTGTTGCTTTTTATTTTTCAGTGTTTATTGCTTTTTGTTGCTTATTGTTGCTTTTTGTTTTTCAGTGT
>CATIWM010425766.1:0-15125 GCA_949671775.1 Mallotus repandus | reverse complement strand
AAAATTTATTAATTGATAAATAAGAATAATTTATTTCATAAGATTTATACATAGTATATATATTTTACATGTAAGTGATTAAGAAAATATAATTATTTTTAAACAATAAACTTAAATCATAATCTATGTTATATATAAAAGGAGAAAACTTTTATGGTTGAAAAAGGACATATTTCTTTTATATATTAACAAAAATAGTATTAATTTAATCTTAAAAAATTTTGAAATTAATGAAGATAGTTTTTTGAAAGAAAAATAATTCTATTGATTCAAACTAGCAATACATCGATAGAAACACAAATATGAATTCGCTAAAAAACTTAGAGGACGAAATAGCACCCAAGTTAATAGCATAATAAATCGGCTCAAAGCCTACAAATTTTATAATACTATAATGACTATAATACATATGACTCCAGTTTTGCAACATACTGATAACCATAATATGATTCGTTGTGTCTATCTGACCGAATATACTTTACCTATCTGAATCGCCCACACAAAGAAAAAGTTGCAATAAGATGGAAAATAAAATGTCGTAACAAGATGACGACAATCAGACACTGTAAGAAGATGATAAAATCATAAAAAAACAAAATAAACCTAAATTTATGTTGAATAACCACTTATTTAAAAATTAAATTGATAAAAAGATGTGTAGATGGGTGATTTCAGGCCAAAAAGAACAAAAATCACTCATCGCTTAAGGAAAATGAGCGGCTAAAAAAGAAAAAAAGTGAAAATTGAGAAAAAACAAGGAGGCTAGAATTTTTCAAATGGGATATGAAGATAGTTCTAGTTTGTATTTAAAACCTATACTATATATTATAAAGTGATAAAAATACACTACAAGAAAATACAGATTTAGCGACGGATTTTTAATTGATTAGCGACGGAATTTTTCGTCGCTAAGGCAGTTAGCGACGGAATTGCGACGGAAATTTTTCCATCGGTAAAACGCTCCTCGCTAAATTTAGCGACGGATTTTTGATTCCGTCGCTAAATTTAGCGAGGAGCGTTTTACCGATGGAAAAATTTCCGTCGCAATTCCGTCGCTAACTGCCTTAGCGACGAAAAATTCCGTCGCTAATCAATGAAAAATCCGTCGCTAAATCTGTATTTTCTTGTAGTGTATGTTAGAAATAAAATAAATATTAATTAATATTTTTAAACATTATTAAATTTTAAAATGAAAATAAAATTTTAAAATTCAGCATTTAGCGACGAAACTGTAAATTTGTTGCTAAAATTAACTCGTCGGTAATTTAGCCACGGATTTACAATTTTGTCGCTAAATTAGCGACAAATTTCATTTAGCAATGGATTTGTATTTTCGTCGCTAAATTAGCGACATATTCAAATTTCTGTTGCTAAATAAAATCAATTTATTTTTTTTAAATACATTCTGTCACCAAGGCTATTATTCTGTCGCTATTTTGTGACAAAAAAAATCTGTCACTAAATTTCATCGCTAAATCGACAGATTTTTGTAGTGATCACGGAAAATATAACCACCTTCCGCAAACACAGCAACAACCATTGGGTGTAGCCTGGCCATTCGCACAGTGGGGGATGGATATCCTTGGCTCATTTCCTCTAGCAAAACGGCAAAAAAAGTTTTTGATTGTCGTCGTAGATCATTTTACCAAATGGGTGGAGGCAAAACCTGTTGCATCGATCACCAAAGTAAAGATAACAAGCTTTTTCTGGAAGAACGTAGTGTGCAGATTTAGGTTATCCAAGAGGTTGGTAACGGACAATGGGAGACAGTTTGATTGCAAAAAGTTTAAAGAATTTTGCCAAAGCCTCCACATTAACTTACAATTCAATTCAGTGGTGCAACCCTAAACCAACAAGATGGCAGAGGTGACAAACCAAACCTTGCTACAGGGTATCAAGAAAAGGCTGGATCAGGCTAAGGGAGAATGGGCTGAGGAGCTATATAATATCTTGTGGTTCTATCATACAACACCAAGGAAGAGCACAGGAGAAAACCCTTTCAAATTGGCATACGTCACAGAGGCAGTAGTACCAATAGAGATAGGCATTCCCAGCTACCGAATCATTATGTACAATAAAGAGGGCAACCATAAAACTCTTTGCATGAATCTTGACTTATTGAAAGAAACAAGGCAGGTAGCAGAGATTAAAATGGCAGCGTGTAAGTAAAAGGTGGGTCGTTTCTATAATAAAAGAGTCAAAGAAAGATGTTTCCTCCCTGGAGACCTGGTACTGATCCGTGCATATATCATCAAAGGAAATGCATGTGTTGGGAATTTGGATCCTAACTACCAAGGACCATACAAAGCAGTTGAAGTCCTAGGATCAGCCACCTACAAACTGGATGACACCAGTGGCAAACGCCTGCCCAGAACTTGGAATGCTCTAAACTTAAAGAAGTATCATTAATAAGGTAACATAGCTACACTTATTCCTTTTTTGTTATGTCTATGTTTTTCTTATCTTTCATGTTTGTAAGAAACTCTCAATGAAATACAATGAAAAGAAGGCATAACACCATTTTCTATACTTATGAGTTCCTTATTAAATGGACCCTTAGAGCAATGCACTGCCTGAGAGGAGTTCTTTATTAAATGGACCCCTCAGAGTGATGTATTGCTTGAGAGGAGTTACTTATTAAATGGAACCCTCAGTGCAACATACCACTTGGGTGTTCCTTATCAATGGACCCTTCGGAGTGACGTATCGCCTGAGAGGAATTCCTTATAAATAAATCCCTCAAAGCAACACATCGCCTGAGAAGAATTCCTAATAAACGAACACCTCAGAGTGACACATAGAGAAGGAGTTCCTTATAAATAAACCCCTTAGAAGAATGCGCAACCTGAGAGGAATTTTCCTTTATACTACCAATTCAATTCAAAAGCAAACTCTCATGTGAAAGGAAATGAATCGCCTAAGAGGAACCTGCTAATAGGACCTCAACAGATAAAATTGCTTAATGAAATTATTTCATTCAGCCCCTTGGTATAATAAACCTAAGAGGAGCTCGCAAATATAAACCGTGGAAATATACATGACTAGTCATTTATAAAAAGGCAAGATTGACAAATCATTTGCGAAAAGTTCAAATCACCATCAAATTAAATCGACAAATCAAACAGATGACACACATAAAAAAATGGCATGCCACCTATGCTAATTCAAATGACATATCATTGAATCGAAGCATCAATACAAATAAGTACAAAAAATGCTAGAACAAATGGCTATTAAAATGCCAAACAAAATCCACAAGACAACCATTCATATGTTAAAGGAAAAAGTGAAATAATATCCCTACACCTCCACCCTTGTGGAGTTAGAAATTTCAAAATATTAATTATTCATACTCATCATACCAGACGAGGAAAAGCCTATAGCAAATGTTTGTAGCAACACAAAGGAGAATCAACATGGCTCCAGGTCAGGAATCCATGAACTGTCCACTTCCGGGAAGCGTCTCTTCAGTTCTTCAGCAAACTATTTCTTTGCATCCACATATAAGGCTCCAAATTCCAATACAATCCTATCAAAGTCAGCCTCTAAATCAGCCACTGTCACCTTGGACTCTTGGAAAGAGCATTCAAGTGATTCCCCCTTTGACTCCAAATGTTAATTTTTCTCTATCAGCGAACGGTTATACATGTCCAATGCATTGACCTGCTCTTCCAAAATAGAAATTCAATTCTGATTTGCTAGGGTAATATCCTCAATCTCCCTAGCATGATGTTCCTTCAGATGTGTGGGTTCTTCTTCTTGCTCTGCGATCCGTGTACGAAGGGAGGAAATGTTCTTGCAAAGCGTTATAAGATGTTCATCCACACTAAAGGACAATTCTAGTTTCCAAAAGAAAGGAGAAAAAGGGAGGCCAATGTTACGGACCAAATATTGTTGGCCACCCCCGAGGCATGTGCTTTGTGCACAAGGCAGAAATTCGACCAAGAGTAAGCCAAGATGGGCTGGTTGCTGCCTAGGCCAATCATTGTGCTTAAGAGCTCATGGGAAGGCTCTAGAATGTCTTAGAGAGCTACTAAAATATAGTAAGGGCTATATGTTGCTAACCTTGCCAAGACACACCAAGAAGCGTCCAGATCCATGCGGATTATGCCTAGCCAAGGAACGTCTCTAGAAGCTTCCAAGAAGGTAAGGGAAGGCTGCCTCTTTCGGAAAGTTTCCATGCTGCCCATCTACATAAAATATCTTATAAATTATTCTAGACTCTAGAATGTTCCCATACTTTTGTACATAAGATACTTGTAAAAATGTCTAGAAGAATTAATTGTAGCCATACATTGAGGAGGTGGAATGCCTATAAAAAGGCCACCCCTCTCATTTGTAAATGTTATCGACAAATTAATGAAAGCTTGCCATTCTCTCATTCAAGTGCCTACTACTTGACACTGATTTCATCATAAACTTCATACTACCCACTTTGCTCACTTATTTTTTGCTGCATTCCAACTCTAAGGCTTACTTAGTTTAACTTTGCCTACAAGTTGACTAAGTGTCATGTGCATTGGCTAACCTCTAAGCCTAAGTGCATGACAGGTGGTATCAGAGCAATGGTTTCATCATAGGTACCACTATTTAAAGCAATTTGAGCCTGGTAAGCAAGGAAGGTGTCGTTGCTACCAACATAGAGGAGCAACAAGCTGGACAAACTCGTGGGCGTGAGGAGCAATGCTCACAACATCCCAAACATGGCAAATTCAAGGCTCCAACGAGAGAGCCAATTAAATCTCGTGTGGCCAACTTAGAGAAAGACTTGGCCAATGTCACTTCCATAATCAGTAAGCTCAATGACCAAGTGGACAATATGATCCACCAAAATATGGAAATTACTAACATTGCCAAGTTGATGTTTGAAGAATTTGGCAAGACCTTATGGGGAGAATTACGCTCCCTATCCCAAGAATTTGCTGACCTACGCAAGACTCTCCAAGGCGATGTGCAGGAACTTCTTAGGGAAATTGATGCCATTCGTCGAGTCAGTCCACCCTCGACAAGCACTACTACTACCAGCACCACCACTACAAGCACTTTAACCTCACATGGCTTAAAGGTCCCGAAACTAGCCATATATAGTGGTGCATGCAATGCAACGTCTATGGAGAATTTCCTATTCAGCGTAGAACAATACTTTGAAGCCATGGGTGTTGCCGATGACATTGCCAAGATCAATAATGCTACCATATTCCTTAGGGAAGCCGCCCAACTATGGTGGAGGCAAAAACACATTGAAAGGGAGAAAGGACTTTGCACGATCAACACTTGGGAGTAGTTTAAGGTTGAACTCCGCAAGCAATTCGTGCCCCACAATGCTAATGATAAGGTGCTAGGCAAGTTGCAACGTTTGAGGCAAACGGGTAGCATTGCATACTATGTTAAGGAGTTTACGACCTTGATACTTGAAGCCACTAACTTGTCTGATTCACAACTCCTCTTCAATTTTAAAGATAGGCTTAAGGATTGGGCAAAGATTGAGCTGGATCGTAGGGGAGTCAAGACCCTTGATGAAGCCATTACCGCTACAAAGTCCATTTGTTACTATTCTGCCCATGCCAAGGCAAAACAACTAATGCTTGCAAAAGTGAGGGAGACTTGGAGGCATCTTCGGATGACAATAAAAGGGGCTCTCGATCGGCACACAAGGACTTTAAGCACAAGGAGTCCAACCACCAAAAATCGTATAGCGGCAACTCCAAACAAGGCAAAGGTCCTTCGAGTAAAGGCAATACTGCCAAACTGTCCTAGCCTTGCTTCATATGTGATGGGCCATAATAGACATGAGAATGTCCAAAGAAGCAAACCATCAATGCTATTATGGCAGAGTTCCAGAAGGAGCAATCTCATGAGGAACCTCAAGCTGCCCTTGGTTCCTTACAAATGTTGGACACTTTACAACAATACGTTAGCAATCTTGTTGCGATGAACTTCCTCCCTAACACACAACTTATGGGAGTGAAACATCTAGGCAGGTGAATGTCAATCAAGGCCACCATCAATGGAATAACATTGATGGCCATGCTAGACACGGGCGCTAATGGTGTCTATATGGTAAAAGTGTTAGCCAATGAAATTGGCCTGCAATACACCAAGGCCATTGCCTATGCCGAAAGTGCTAGTTCTAAGTTTACCATCGTAGGCAAGGCATACAAGGTGAAAATTTGCATCGACCAATGGGAAGGCAAGACCGACATTCATATTGCTTTGATTGACAAAAAGAAACTATATTTAGGAATTAGCTTTCTACATGCCGTAAAAGCCATCATGGTCCCATATGCCAATGCCCTATTCTTCACAAGAAAAGATGGGGTGATCCAGGTGCCCATCGAAAGAGATCCAAACAAAAGATGTGGGCTCTTCGACATTCGACTCGTGGAGGCACAAAGCATAAAGGTGTCAAAGGTTACACCAACAAGGAGAATAACTCGCAAAGACATACGAGGAACCTCCCAAACATGCCAGCAACACAAAGGCCCTAAAGCACCAAGCTCAAGGTGCAACGAGGATGTTGCAAGCTCAAGTGGGGGTGGGTGTTACAGACTGAATATTGTTGGCCCCCCAAGGCATGTGCTATGTTCACAAGGGTAGAAATTCAGCCAAGAGCAAGCCAAGATGGGTTGCTTGCTGCCTAAGCCAAGCATTGTGCTTAAGAGCTCATGGGAAGGCTATAGTACGTCTTAGAGAGCTACGCAAAAATGGAAAGGGCTGTATACTACCAGCCTTGTCAAGACATGCCTAGAAGCCTCCGGATCTATGTGGAGTATGCCTAGCCAAGGACTGTCTCTAGAAGCTTCCAAGAAGGCAAAGGAAGGTTGCCTCTTTCGGAAAGTTCCCATACTGCCCATCTACATAAAATATCTTATAAATTATTCTAGACTCTAGGATGTTTCCAAACTTTTGTACATAAGATATGTGTAGAAATTTCTAGAAGAATTAATTATAGCCACAAATTGAGGAGGTGGAATTTCTATCTAAAGGCCAACCCTATCATTTGTAAATGTTGTTGAGAAAATTAATGAAAGCTCACCATTCTCTCATTCAAGTGCCTACTATTTGACACTAATTTCATCCTAAACCTCTTGCTGCCCACTTTGCTCGCTTATTTTTTGTTGCGTTCCAACTCTAAGGCTTACTTAGTTCGACTTTGCCTACAAGTTAACTAAGTGTCACGCGCATTGGCTAACCCCTAAGCCTAAGTGAGTGACACTAAGCTATAAATAAAACGCAAAAAAAAAAAGATGAAACAGAGCCAATGGTAACGTGGGATATCATAGGTCAAACACATGTACCTGAATTGTGGCAAGTCAATGGTGGTGCCTGAGATCATTGTCAAGTTTCACTGAATTTTGTAAGTCTTCGTCTTTAGGAAGGAGGCATATTCGAGCTAGATCAACACTGATGCTAGGAAAATGTGCTGAATAGGTGCCAAACTTTTCATGTTTTTTAGCGAGTCGAGCATGGAGCTCCTCCATCCTAAGCAGGGCGAATCCTGACTGATGGCGTTTGCTGGGAGGTGCATCCTTTGATAGAGAATCCAGTATCACCATCTCAGAAGGGTCGCTAAGTAATTCAATATTCTCTCTAGCCATATGAGAAGAAGACTCAACTCCTTTAACTTCTAGGTCTTGGGCAGGTGGGATCACTGCTGGAGTAAAGAGTTCCTTAAGAAAATCCTTCAAAGATTTTCCTGCACATCAAAAGAATGATATTAGAACCAAAAAATAAGTATAAAGACAAATCAATACGACGTATCCCACAGACCCCTTAAGCGCTCGATTATTCGCCCGCAATCAAAGCATTCTCCTTTAACTCGACACCTTAATATTACCTTAATATTTCAAGCTTCTTCTCTTCTTCTTCCAACAGTTCAATATTCCCATCCCCTTTAAAGGTATCATCAACCTATATGCGGGGGAGTTTGCCCCATTCGTCCCGTTTAGTTACCACAAAAAAACTCTTGAACCAATACTTCCTAACCTTAGGACATCTTGAAAATAAGGCCCTGTTAGGATGACTAGATAGATGCCAATATTGGCTCTTCTTACTAAACATGAATAGGTACTAGAAGAGATTCAACTCAGGTTCAATAGCATACTATTTGCATATAAGGATAAAGCAGGTAAGGAACATCTAGCTATTTGGAGTAATCTGACTCATATAGACTATATACGTTGTTAGGAAGGTCACCACGAAAGTATGCAGGGGAAATCATAGTCCAGCTCGAAGGAAGTCTTCATAAATCACCATATGTTTCTCTTCCAACACAAAATTGTCTCGACATACCTTAGGAATAGAGAGCTCATACTCATTTGGAATACAATGCTCCTCTTTCAACTTAGCCAACCGGCTCGGTAAAACATTAGAACATGCCAAGCCCACCGATGAAACCTCAAATGCTCCCTGATTCACACAACACCCCCCCCCTATGAGCCCACCCCGCATATGAAGGCAGCGAGACCACCCTCCCTAAGAAGGTGGCGAGACCACCCCCGGCCATGGGAAGCATGAGACACACCGGAGTGGGAGTCACCAAGGACCGATCCCCCTCCCTCCTCCATAGATTTTTTAGAAATATCTACACCAAAATGACCCACCAAAGTAAAAGCCAACATAACACACACAAATCAACACATATGAGACATAAAAATGACAAATAAAATCATATAGCATTACTAACAAACAATGATAAAATACAAAAATAACACAAATGAAAGGAAGAAATAACTTCAATGGCAAATAGTAATGACATCAACATGCACTAATTCACAAGAATCACCAGCAGGTAAAATGGCACCAAAAAAAAAGAAAGAGAGATAAAAGAAAAGAAGAGAAAGAACAAGAGAGGCAGTACCTTTTCTTGAAGCCATGGATATCCAGTGGAGTAGCACAAATAAAAATAACGACAAAAATGAAGAAGAAAATGGCAACAACGAGCAACTAAAAATACCAAAAATGAGAAAGGTCTCTATAAAGAAGAAGAGGAAGCAGCAAAAGCAGAGGACTTGCTTTAGAAGAAAGAAAGAAAGAAGGTGAAGAGAAAAGGGAGTTGGCAATATTTAATAAGTCTCATTATGAGACTTATTTAATGACAAAGACCATAAATGGCCAAAGTTCAAAAATTGTGAAAAATGAGGAAGTGGTAGCTGAAATGACACGACTGATGGAACCTGAAATGGAAGTAAATGCAAGCTAAAACTGCTCCCTAGAAATCACCTAGCACGTGTCAAATTAAAAAATGCATCGGATGGGCACTTTGATACAACGCTTTGCCCAGTAGTTGAACATAAATGATCAACACTTTAGGGGGAACCCTGATACTAGAACGCAGATTTTGTCTAAGGAAACGGAGCCTAATCGAAGCCCTAAAAGACCAAACCTCCAACATTATTCTTTTTCTTCACCATTCTTCATCCTCATGCACCTACACCAGCACCAGAGAGAAAAATCTGTTAGAAGATGATAGTGATCAGAAATAAATAACAGCTAATAACTAATGAATAAGAGACATGTCAACATGGATCATACAACAAAATAACCTCCTGCATGCAAATATTCCTTAGCAACACCCAAAAAAATTTACTGCAAACATAAGGTATTGTAAGTCTCCACACGACAAAGGTTACGCCCCCGGCATGCACCTGACCCATGCCAACTCACCCAGCTCCAGCTTGCAAAAGTGTACATAGCTAGAATGGGGACATAAGATACATGAACAATTCCCTTTTTCACTCTCCAAATGACACCTGGATCACTAAGCTACTATATATACTCCACGTATAAGAACAAAGGAGGTAACATACCAAAAAACCCTATAAAAACCCTACTTCCTTCATTACTCTCTCCATCTTTATTCTCCCAATTTAGCCATCGGAGTGATCCTTCTAGGACCCCGCCTAGTAGTCTTTCTCATCGATTTTTTATTTTGCTGGTGCATTCCATACCTGAAAATGGATTGGAGGTATTAATTGGTGCAGTGAGCATGGAAAATGATGACAACAATAGAGAAAAATGGAGAGACCTCAGGCCAAGAAACACCAACCCCAACCCTTTTTGGACCTAGATCTTTTGATGCACCATAAATTAATCTTTCAACTTTATTGAACCCTGATCCCCCATTTACCACAAACATCATTAGAATGTCCTCACAAAACCAGCACATTCCACTACCTATCCCAACCCAAACACCAAACCTAGAGACAGTTGCTATCATGGTTGTACTTTAGAAACTCACATCCATTATCAAAAACCTGACAGAGAATATGATAAAGAAAAAAAAGCAAAGAAAAGCAAGTGAAGAAAGAGCTGATGCGAAGGAAGACACCGACGATGTGATGCTCAAAGAATAAAATAGAGCCGAGGGAGAGGTGGCTAAATAAGCCGAAGACGAGACCGAGGCATAAGCCCGAAGCTTGCATAAGGCTAAGGGCAAGGAGAAGGTGGTCATGGATGAGGGAGATCCCCTAGGGTTCATGGGGAGCATTAGAGCCTACACGGATCAAAAGCAGCTCCTTCAAATAATTCAAAAGGTGGTGAAGAGCATGAAGCCAGATGGAGAAGGCAAAGGGTTCAATCTCAAGGACACCTCCCCACTTGCTAATGCAATTATCAACGATCCGTTCCATGAAAAATTTAAAATTCCACCTTTAAGCTTGTACAATGGATTAATGAACCCAGTTAGTCATGTCAATATTTACAGAACCACCATCCATTTACAATCTACCAAAGACTTGGTTCTCTATAAGGTTTTCCCCACTACTTTGAAGGGTGTGGCTCATGAGTGGTATCAAGGATTGGATAGTGGATCCATCTCTAGCTTCGCTCAGCTTTCTCAGGCTTTCACAGCCCGGTTCATCATATGTATTCCCCTCAGAAGGGTCTTAGCAGATCTCCAAAAACTATCACAGAGGCAAACATAGTCACTAAGATATTTTGTAGAGAGGTTTAACAAGGAGGCAGTTTAATTAGATGATCTTAATGTCATTATTTCCATCAAGGCTCTAGCAATAGGGACCACCTATAAATCCATTTATGACTCTTTAACCTTACTACCACCATCGACTTTTCCCGAGTTGATAGCAGGGGCTTCACAACACATACGGCTTGAAGAATCCACAATTGTAAATGAAAACTAATTAGATAGACGTAAGCCCACGGCCCTTCTTCCTGAAGGACAGGAGAAGGAGGTCATATGACTAAAGACTAGCGAAGGAGTATGAATTGGGATCCCAGAGGAGAGATGGGGATGAGAGGAGAATCGATAAGAGTCCTAAGTGACATACGTTTCGGACGAACCCCTACCCACAATGTTAGTATGCCCCTCTCAACACTTCAAGGAGGTGAATCCTGATGTGGATCAAGTAGTCAGGAGAAAGAGTTAATTAGATAAGGAAGATTGATTCTAAATCTCCCAAAAATAAAGATAGATATTGTGAATTCCACAAGGGCATGGGTCATGATACAAAGGAATGTGTGAAACTTAAAGATGAAATATGGAGGCTGATTCATATTAGCCATTTGCAAAGGTTCACAAATGGTTCAGCTGGCGATGAGAAGTTTCAGTCCATAAGGGAAAATAGAGATAAGGGAAAAGACGAAGAACAAAAAAGACAGAGGGATAAGCCTATACCTATAATTAATGTAATCCTTAAGGGTTCACTGGGAGAAAAAGGATCCAATAGAAAAAGGAGGAGGGGAGTGTATTTGGTGTTTGAAGTTCTCAGGATTGATCAGCACGTCACCTTCTCACCTCGAGATGGGGACTAGCAGGATGGACCGAATGAGGATTCATTGGTAGTGGATGGCAGAATTGGAAACACCCTTCTGAGGCATATGCTAGTGGATGATGGAAGTGTAGTAAACTTAATAACCCTGAGTGTATTTAAAGCATTGAACAGATAGCTCCATTGACCTCAGGAGAGTGTCCACTCCATTGGTGGGCTTAGGAGGGAGGTCAGTGCCAGTGCATGGCTCTGCCAGGTTAACAGTGCAGTTAGGAGATAAGGTGCATTATGAGGAATTCCCTAAGACTTTTATGGTTGTGGACATCCATTTTGCCTATAATGCAATATTAAGTAGACCCTTCCTCTAAGATACAAGGGCCTATACATGCATAAGATGCCTCACTATGAAAATCCCCACCATTCAGGGAGAATTGTGTGTAAGGGGTAATTAGAAAGCTTCCTTAGAAGCTTTTATGGTGGCTTTAAGGGGAGCAGTAGAGGCACTTCCTATGGGAACCCTCGAGCAGGAGACAGGAGAAGACAGGGCAGAGCCAGCAGGGGAGGTGCGTGCATGAGAATTGTTAAGAGACAGAAAAGTGAAATTGGGGGCAGACATGGAAGAATCTGTGTGTCAAGAGGTACTCCTAGTTCTAAAGGAAAAGGAGAATTCTTTTGCTTGGTCCCTAGAGGATATCCAAGGGATTAATCCATCTGTAAAGCCAATAATGTAGAAGAAGAGAAGGCGTGCACCGGAGAGACAAATCGCCATTTCGGATGAAGTGGACAAACTCCTCAAAGCAGGTTTCATCGGGGAAGTTTATTATCCTAATTGGCTTTCTAATGTTTTGTTGGTAATGAAGTCCAATGGAAAGTGGAGGATGTGTATTGATTTTATTAATCTGAATAAAGTTTGTCTAAAAGATAGTTATTTGCTGCCAAACATTGATCAACTTGTAGATTCCATGATGGGGTACGAAATATGCAGCTTCATTGATATGTATGCTGGATAACACAAGATCAGAATGGACAGATGGGATGAATAGAAAACTTTATTCATTACAGAGAAAGGGACATTTTGTTATAGGGCCATGCCATTTGGTTTGAAAAATACGGGAGCCGCTTATCAGAGATTAGTGAACCGAATGTTTAAAGAGCAAAATGGGAAAATGGTGGATATGTACATCGATGATATGATTGTAAAAAGCGATAAGGGAAGCAACTATGTTAGGGTTTTGAAAGAAGCATTAGGTGTGCCGGACAAATTTGGCATGAAACTTAATCCTAAGAAATGTGTTTTTAGGGTAAAAGTAGGGAAGTTCCTCTAGTTCATGATCTCACAATGGGGAATCGAGGCGAATCCAAAAAAAATACAAGTATAGTGATGGAAATGAAACCTTGCAATCCATCAGGGAAGTGCAGAGGCTAAACAGACACATTACATCCCTGGGATACTTCATTTCTTGTTTCGCCAAGAGATGTCTCCCATTCTTTCAAGCACTAAAATGCTTGAAGAATTTCAAGTGAACGGATCAGTGCTAAAAGGCCTTTGAAGAATTGAAGTCTTTTCTCAGTTCTCCTCCCCTACTCAGTAGGCCAAAACAGGGGAACCCTTGTACTTGTACTTTGTAGTGTCAGATAAAATGATAGCCTCAGTATTGGTAAGGGAAGAAGGAGAAGAAAAATTCCATGTGTACTACATTAGCAAAACACTAAATGGTGCAGAGACCAGGTATCCTAAGATTGAAAAGATGGAATTTGCCCTAGCAATGTTGGCAAGACGTCTGAGGCAGTACTTTGAAGCACATTAGATAGTAGTAAGAATAGACTAGCTGTTACGAAAAATATTGCAAAAGGTTGAGACATCTGGGAGCATTGTAGAGGGGGTAGCAAAAATTAGGGGATACAGAGTCAAGTACGAACCAAGAAAGTCTTTGAAAGCTCAAGTCTTGGCTGATTTCATGGTTGAGTGTGGGGAAGAACAAGGCAAACTAGCTACAATGAAACCTTCCATATGGCTATTGTATATGGATGGGGCTGCTGGTCTAATTGTTGTCGGAGCAGGAGTGGTGCTCAAAGGACCAAGGGGAATCAAGTTGGGGTATGCCCTCAAGATACGGTTCAAGGCCACCAATAATGCAGCAGAATATGAGGCCATGAGAGCTAGTTTGAACCTAGCTAAAGAAATCAAGCTTGAAGCATTGATTATTTACAGTGATTCCCAACTTATGATCAACCAGATGGAGGGCCGATTTGCAGCAAAAGATGGGGATATGCTCAAATATTTGACAGTAGCGATAGGGGTAGTAAAGCAACTAAAGGAGGCAGGGACAAAATTCATGCTCGAGCAAATTCCCAGGGAATCCAACCAAGAAGCGGATGCGCTTTCAAAACTGGCATATGAAGGGTACGACTTACTAAGGGGGTACTCCTAGAGGAACTAACAGAGCCAACCTTGGAAGCCAACCAAAATATGCTAATCATTGAAGCAACTTGTTGGATGAAACCCATTGTTGAGTGGTTAAATTTAGGTGTGCTCCCAGTAGATGAAGTAGATGCCAAAAAAGTTGATTTGCAAAGTTAATACTATGAATAAAAAAAATCGATTAGTTGGTATGATAATAATTTTTTTTTTTAAAATAGTCTGTAACAATCCAAAGCAAGACGATTATGGTCGACGTCAATATATGATTAATTTAATTTCAATTTATTGTCTAAAAGTTAGTTGTCAAAAAAGTGGAATTTTGTGACTGAGTTCTTTAAATTTGTTTTTGACATAAATAAATAAATAAATTTCATAAAATTTTACAAAATTTATTTATAAATTTAAATAATTATATTTAGTTTAAATGAAAAATTTTATAAATTTTATTTTAAATCTTATAAAATTACTTAATACTAAATTAAATATTTAAAAATTATAAAAAATTCAAATGAATTTATTTTATAAAATATTTATTTAAATAAAAAACATTTCATTAATAAAAATTTTATTTACAAATAAATTTTCATTTGAAAATAAATTTATTTTTTTAGAGAAATTGAACCAAATAAAGAGTATAAAACTAGGACCACAAATCTTTTGACAAAATTCTTTTTTTTTTTCCTTTTCATAAAATCACATAAGGTGCGATAAATAGCTATTTACTATCTCATTTAACAAATTATATAAAGTATATTAGTGTAAAAAAGGGTTATTGTATAATTATACCATAAATTTTAGTTATTTTTGTCAATCTATTATACTATTAAAATTGTGGCGAGTTGGTATATAAATGAATTTTTTAATTTTTTACAAATTTATCCATGTCAAAATAGCATGTGTCTGTCCTGAAATGACATGCTGACATGACATACATGTGCAAATTATTTGCTAAAATAAGGATATATTTGCAAAAA
>CATIWM010425765.1:0-10848 GCA_949671775.1 Mallotus repandus | reverse complement strand
CCCCGCCCGCCCCCCAAAAAAAAAAAAAAAATTCCCATCAAGAAAGTAGATAGTAAGATACCAAACAACAATAACAAACTCCTCAAGCTGCTGTGCCTCAGCAATAACACGATCAAATTGGCTCTCACTGCAAATGGGTACCAACTCAACTGATACAGGGGTATCATCCAACTCTTGCAAAGACCCATCTCCACTCCAAGCATGAAGAACCTTAATTTTTCCCCCAAGAACGTGAATTTTCCCATGAAAACGAAAGCCCAGAAATTTTCTAGGCAAAGAAAGTGTTTTGAAGGTTTGAGCCGTTGAGAAATTTTGACATGATACTGAAAAGTCATAACAAAGGTGAAATGGGTAAGGCCTTGCTGAAGGTAACAATCTTGGGAACGAAGAGAAGTGCATGGTTTTGGCCATTTTCTTTTCTCTTGTTTTCTTGAAGAGTTGATTTGATTGGTGGAACAGAAATGTACCTTAAAAAACTCCAAAGAAGACAATATTTGAAGAAATAGAGAAGTGTTGGTGCTGTGTCAACTGACACAGAAGTGTTGGCGATGATACAGAACTGCCACAATCAAAGAGAAAAATGTTAAAAACATCAAGAAAAAATTAATAGAATTTTTAAAAAATTATTAAAAAATATTTTTTACTTAAATAAATAAAATAGCGAATAAATATCATAATTTATTTCAAAAATTGAAAAAAAATTTAAAAATGAAAAATAAAATTTAGACAAAACAATGTATGCCAATATTTTGTTGATATTTTTTTTATTTCACGTACATTTCATTTTAATAAATTAATAAATAAAATAAATAATTATGTTATATCATGTGAATAAAATACACAAAAATAACAAATGACTCTCCTTAAATATAGAAAATTTTCAAATACTATTAAATATATCATGAAATAAGTGATAATAAGAAATTTGTTTATCTTATACTTAATTGAATAAGTATATTGTAGCAATTTATCGTTTAAAACCTTTTATTAACAATTTTTAATTATATTTAATATGAGTTATTGATAAAAAAAAAATGTGCTGTTACTATCTTTTATTAATAAAAGGTTATTTTTAATTTTTATATACAATTATGTTATAAAAAATTATCGTAAAAAATTAATATATTATATTTGTATTAGTTTTACTTTTATGATAAAGAATAGGTATACATGTTAATATAAAAAAAAAATTTTTTTTTAGTTTTTTAGAATTTTTTTTTTAGTTTTGAGAATGAATGCTCTATTAGATTACCTTTTAATGAGGGCTAAAGTGGCAATTCACCCCTTGAACTATCTTTGAATGTGCAATTAAACCCAAAATCAACTTTCTTGGCTATTTCACCCAAAAAGATCCCAATGCTGGCAATTTGACCCAAGTTAAGGAGAGTGAATTACACAGCCTTACTAAAGCAAGTGAAGTACATCAAATATTAATAAAATTTTTTTTTTCTTTTTTTTTCTCTCCCTCTTAATATTGTCTCAAACACCACCGATACACTCAACATCATCGTCTGCACCACCTTCATCAACATCACCCACCATCACTATTAATACACAGAACTCATCTCTACCTAAAATCACTAATACAAATTCAAACCCCCCTGTTGCTTAAAAAAATTGAAACCAATTCATTTTTTAACACAATTACAGTATGTCTAACACCAACGCAGTCACCAATGTAAGCACCACGAACACCATCCCTGACATTGTATCAACATCGCTTATTAATACAATCTAACACCACTAAACCTGAAATCATCACCACGACCAGCAACCATCACAACCAAATTGAAAACCACCAACATAAACCCAAATCCACCGCCAGCACAGTCCGAGAGGAGCATCATAGTTGGCTCTTCTAAATCTTTAACAATACAAGAACACATCATCTTAAATAATTTAAAATAAATTCATAGAATTAAAATTTGAGAATGAGTAGAAAAATTATTAACGGTCATTGCTTCAGCACCACCACCACCACCACTACTGCCATTAACAATCAGCCACTCAACACCACCACCAAAATTAATACTACCACCAACAATAATCAACTATCAAATCAATAATAAAAAAAAAGGCACATAATTTCAACAACATTCTGGGTAAAAGCAGGGCTGGTAAAGATGGATAAAAAACAGTGTTGGTTGAGGTGAGTGATTACATCATAGGTGGCGAAGGTAGTATGGAAGGTGGTGGGTGGGCTATGAACAGACTAGGATGTCGAGACATAAACAGACCAAGATGGGTCAGCTGGACTCCGGTTGTCAAGATTTAAACAGAGAAGAAAAAGAAGAAGAAACATTGCTGATAAATCATGAAAGTGAGAGAGGGCAACAACGGTGAAGATTCTAAAAGCAGGACGGTGAATGGATGTAGCGTTGATGAATATGGCAAAGAGCATTGATGAAGATAGCAAAGTGCACTAATGAAGACAGCAACATAGGAGGTAGAGGTGCAATTGTAAGTTTGAGGGAATGAAAAAAATATTTTTAGGTTTATTATATAAAAATTATTTTGTAAATAAAAAAAATATTTATTTATATAATTCAAGAGAGTGTAATATACTTTCTAATTTTGGAGAGAAATTGGGCTAAATTGTCAAAATTGGAATCTTTTTGAGTGAAATAGCTAAGAAAGTTGATTTTGAGGTTAATTGCACATTCAAAAAATAGTTCAAGGGGTGAATTGCCACTTTAGCCTACATTACTCATATAATATAAATTTTTAAAAAATTGAAAAATTAAGTGCAGGAGTCACTTCTAAAAAGTGATTCCCACATATTTCCCAGTTCTTATTTGTGAAAGTTTTCAAATTAAAGTCACTTCTAAAGTTTCACTATATTTGTTTCAATATTGTAAGGTAATGTTTGATTCAATTCCATAATAAATTTATTTTATTTTTAAATAAATGATAAATAAAAAATAAACTTTGATAAATAGAAAATAAACTTTTATAAATATAGTATACTTAGTTTAAATGTCATTTCAAATGAATGTTATATTTTATCATGTTGTGTACGGGATAAATTTAAAATTCAATAATATGTTGTTTAGTCAAATATACTATTTTAAATTACTATTATTTTTAGAAAATAAAATGATAAAATTAATAGGGTATTTTAATTTTATAAAAAAATAGATTTAAAATCATGAAATTTATTTAAAAAAATTTACTATTTGGTTAAGGCCGAATGCATAGTTTCACCATGAACTTTACACAATTAATATTTAATATTCCTTAACTTTTATTATTCTGTATTCAACTTTTCATTCTAATATAATTAGTTGGGAAATTGTACACAATAATTTTGACCATATAATTCTTATATATTTATATATATATATATATATTAAAAAGAAAAATATTGTAAGGTAATGTTTGATTCAATTCCACTAATAAATTAATTTTATTTTTAAATAAATGATAAATAGAAAATGAACTTTTATAAATATAGTGTACTTGGTTTAAACGTCATTTCAAATGAATGTTATATTTTATCATGTTGTGTACGGTATAAATTTAAAATTCAATGATATGTTGTTTAGTCAAATATACTCTTTTAAATTAATTTTATTTTTAGAAAATAAAAATGAAAAAATTAATAAGGTATTTTAATTTTATAAAAAAATAGATTTAAAATCATGAAATTCATTTAGAAAATTTTACTGTTTTTTTAAGGCTGAATGCATAGTTTCACCATGAATTTTACACAATTAATATTTGATACTCCTGAACTTTTATTATTTTGTATTCCACTTTTAAACTTTTGTTTTGAACATTTTTCACATTTTAATTTGTATTTTTTTATTTTATTTAACTCATACAATATCAAAACAATAGAAATTTAATTTCAAATAATTTAAAACACAAAATGCTAAAATTAGCTTCAAAACAATATAAATAGAATTAAATAAGTACGGATAAGTACCTTGTTTTTATAGAAAATTATTTTTATTTTTTTCTTTTATTTATGTTATTATTAAATTATTTTTATTTTTTTCTTTTATTTATGTTATTATTACTACTTAAAACTACCATGAATAAACTTATTTTTTCGTCCTCTATCAAATTGTATTAAAATTTTGATTTTTGGATGCTTGAGGAGAGAGAAATCAAAAGTTGTAACAAAATTTGTTACTTAAGTGCTATAAATATGAAACCACATGGTATTAAAGTGTCACAAAAAAATCACATGCCCCTAACACTAAAACACTTAAACCACATGGTACTTATTTGTACTTATCCCTAAAAACTAATATAAAAAAGTTAGAAAAATTTATTTTTAATTATATTTTCTCTTACATTAAACATTATTTTAGTTTATATAAGTTTCTATTATGTCCATATCAATATTGATTTATAAAATGCTTTGATTTTATGTATTATAGGGGTTAGATAGTGATAACTGTTGATTTGTCCATCTTCTTGAGGTTCTACAAGAAGAGCAAACCAATGAGTGAATCCGCCAGGCAGGGTCTCGGCGATCCAACTCCGACACCCAAGTTAGTTAAGGAGACCAAAGGAAAGGGAGAGGGAAGTAAAGGAGACTAGGGTTTCTTGTTCTTACTCATTTATTTGTCTTTTACTTAAATACTCACTTTTTACTAAGGAAGATTAGTTAGACATTGTGCTATTCACGTGGTTGTGCTCCCTGGCTTGTTGTAGTATTGTGCATCACCATGGTCGCGCATGGCTTGCCTAGAGGGTTGCCTGTGGACTGTTGTAGCTATGCTTGTTACTGTACGATTGTAGTTTTTATTTGGGCATTGATGCCTCTACTTGTTTCATTGGTTTGTATAGTTTGTTGAGATATCACCGGTATTGGTTTTCCTGCTTGGTGAAGGTGTGGTTTTGGTCCTTTTGGTGTAGTGACCTCTTTTGGGCTTTTAATGTGGTCGACCCATGGATGGCCTCAATGTTCTTCATGTTTTGGATTTGTGAGTGTGTTATGTTGGGCTTTTTGGGCTTATGAGTATTAATGTTGGGCTTAGATACCAAGATTCTCCCCAAGTGATATGATCATTTATGTTAAGCTCTTCCTTGTTTCATAAGCGGTTGGTTCATCTGGCTTTTAGCATGTCATCATGTATGTTCAGAGGGTACTGATAGGTCACATAGGTGTTTGATAGTTGTGTCTCTTCATTTTTTGTAGACTCTGTATCGCCTTTTGAAATTCAAATAATTAATTAGGGGATGGATAATGAATTGGAAGAGACTTGTCATCTTCTGTGGTTGGTGGGTAATTATTTCTTATCTTTATGCTGATAGTCTCTTAAGTTCTTAGTGGTTACCATTTTCTTGCTTTATTTCCCAACTCATGTCCATCATTGCTTTTTAAGGTACACACCCTCTTATCTTTTTATTTTATTCTTTTTCTTTTATTATCTTCTTTGTTTTACTTTCCATTGTATCTTTTTGCCTTGTTTCTTTTCCTTTCGTCATTTTTAATCTTCATATGTCTTCTGTTATAGGCATTTTTGATGTAGATTCTATGTTGAACTATATCGATGAGGTTAATGACAGTATGCTAGCTACGAGATTGTTGGGCACAGAGGTAGTGATCATATGAGATAACTCTCATTCTATTATTTGTTCTAATACTCCCAACACCTCTCAAGAGCCTAGTTTACCTCCTCACCTTTGCTAACATGTAGCCGCTCGTGTTTCTATATTGAAGGACAACACTGATGATTATGATGATAGGGGTGTGGATTAAGAGATGTCAACCGTGGAGGGTGTTAAATCATGTTTAAGTCCGGCTCGTTTGTTGGAGATAAAAAAAGAATATTGTATTCCAAATGAGTATTCACTTTCAATTCCTAAGGGTTATAAGGGCATTTTGGTTAACGTGTGAAATCTACAAGCATATGGAATCGTGCAAGTAGTAAATAAAAGATCATCCCACAGAGATTGGAAAATTGACAATTGTATGACTTAAGGTTTTTATTTATTTAGACACCGAATTTGTCTTTACTCACAAATTAAACTAAACGATCTAAATTTAAATAAAATTCACAATCAAATTAAAAACTAGGGTTCTTATTTTCAATTTAACCTTTCTAAAGATCAATAAAGCATCTAAGTCAAGTATAAACCTAGTTCATTTTGAGAGCATCTTTAAAACTATAGATCTTCCTCTCAGATAAATCTATAATTAATTGAATACAAATAGTACTTAATTTTATTGTTCTTGCTAATTAAGTGTTCATCATATTCAATTTTAAGTCCAACTTCTTAACAATATTAATTGTCTAAATGTCTCTCAACTAAATAAACAATTAATAGGTTGTTGCTCTATCTCAATGAAAGTTATCTCTTAATCAAATTCCATTGTCTAATTTCAATTAAAGGGTGATCAAACCTATGAAGACATTAAGCACAATAATAACTAATGAACTTTGTTTATTGACTTAGATTTAATTCTATTAACTACATGGTTGAATTGAAATAATAACCCTAATTAACAATCTAGCCACACATATTGATTAAGAGAAAAGATGATGAATAACGAAAGAATGCAATCATTATTATTGAATGAAAATTATAATTGTAGAAATAAAATAGGAAAAACCCCATTTTTGCTTAACCAAGTCGAAATGGAAGGCCTTGGGTTCTTCATCTTCTTAACTAAAACAACTCTCATAATCAATAAAATGAAAAAAAAAAAACTAGAATAATGCTAGCCTTGATTCTCAAAAAATGATAACGAAAAATTATTCTTATTCTATTGTGGTCACTCTCTTGAAACCATAGCCTTCAGCTCTCTATTTAAGTTATTCATTGAAAAATCTTATAATCCCAAAAAATTGGCAACTTAAAATTCAAAATTTGAAATTCTGTTGTAGGCACACGACTATGCGCCTATTCTTTTCTTGACTCCTTTCGAAGCAGACATGGTAGTGTGCCATAGTGCGCATGGCTATGTGTTTATTCTTTACTTAGGCACGGCTATGTGTAGTGATGTGTACGACCATGTGCCTTCTTCTAGCCTTTAAACCTCTTATTTTCTCCTTAAATGCACCAATAACCACTTCTGCTTCAACTAATAACTTCTTGCATTAATCCTTCACTGTTCTCCTCCTCACTTTGAACATAAAAAAAATAACTAAAAGTAAATTAAAATACTTAAAATCATCAAAAGTTACAAAATTCAACATAATTACTAAAACTAAATAAAAACTTTATAAAAGACCAACAATGCATCTAAATAACTCATAATCCTAACCTATTAAGTGCTCCAAACACCATATTTTTCACACTCATCATTGGTCTAAGATGAGAATCAATTGGTGGTTTATGAAGATTCACTATTATCAGGTCTTTGCTTCCCTTTGGACCTATTTATAGTGTCCTTTCTACAAATGTACAGTGTTCCTATGAGTCAGTTAACCCAAAATGCTTAAATGATTATGAATAGTTTTCTGGTGGTCTTTTTAGTAGGTGAGTTTGGAGCCCAATTTGAACGTCTTTTCAGTATTTATTAATGTTTAGCAAGAAAAAGAGCACTAACATTTTTCTGGTCACCCTAATAAGGCTATGTTTGGAGGTATGCAAAAATCTTGGTATAAAATTTTCTTTATCGTGAAAAATCCATCCCGATGGCATTACTCGAAGCAGCCTCCATCATTATAACCCTTCAAAAGCTCACACGGTAGTTTAGGACCTTAGAGACATGACAGAGGCAAAAGAAGTGACTCAGGCTGAACATGGAGCGCAAGCCGAAAGTGAACCCTTGAAGGCCATACTAAAAGAAAACGACTTCAATGTGGATCCAATAAGAAAAAAATAGTGCCTATGCAAGTGGCATTATACGCGTGTTACTGTACCTTCGTAGTTTTTATTTGGGCAAGGTTACCTCTGCTTGCTTCGTTGGTTTGTACGATTTATCGAGATGTCGCTAGTACTGGTTGTCCTGCTTGGTGAAGAATGTATGGTTTTGGTCCTTTGGTGTGGTGATCTCTCTTGAACTTTTAACTTGGCCTCAATGTTCTTCATTTTTTAGATTTATTGGGCTTTTTAGGCTTCGAGTATTAATGTTGGGCTTAAATACCAAGGTTCCCCCCTAAGTGAGCCGATCATTTATATTCGGCTCTTTCTTATTTCGTAGGTGGCTAGTTCATTTGGCTTTTAGCATGTCATCATATATTTTCAGAGAGTACTGATAGGTCATATAAGTCTTTGACAGTTGCATCTTTTCATTTTGCGTTGACTCTCGACCGCCTTTTGAAATTTGGAAATAAATTGAAAGAGACTTGTCATCTTCTATAGTTGGTGGGTAAGTTTTTCATATCCTTGTGCTAATAGTCTATTGGGTTCTTAGTGGTTACCATTCTTTTGTCTTTGTTTCCAGTAACTCATTTTCATGGCTGCTTCTCAAGGTACACACCCTGTTGTCCCTTTATTTTCTTCTTTTTCTTTAATTGCCTTCTTTGTTTTGCTTTCCTTTGTATCTTTTTTCCTTGTTTATTTGCCTTTTTTCATTTTTAATCTTGATTTATCTTCTATTATGGGCATTTTTTATTAAGATTTTGCATCAAACTGTGTCAATGAGGTTAATGACATTATGATGGCTACGAGATATTGGGGCATAGAGGCAATGATCATATCAAATGACTCTTATTCTATTATTTGGTCTAATGCTCCTAACACCTCTTAGGAACCTAGTTTACCTCCTCGTCATCATCGCCATGTAGTCACTCATGGTTCTATATTAAAGGACAACGTTGATGATAATGAAGATGGGGTATGGATTAAGAGACATCAACCGTGAGGGGTGATAAGTTATGTTTGAGTCTGACCCATTTGTTGGAGATAAAGAAAGAACATTCTTGAGGGTTGTCAAGGCAATCTAGTCTACAGGGAGAATTAAATAATGGTTATAAAGATTCACTATAATTGAATCTTCACTTTCCCTTGGACCCATTTATGGTGTCCTTTCTTCAAACTTATGGTGTTCTTATGAGTCGGTTAACCCTAAATGGTTGGATGATTATGAATAGTTTTCTGGTGGTCTTTCAGTAGTTGAGTATGGAGCTTGATTTGAATGGAGCTTGATTTGAATGTCTTTCAGTAATTATTAATGCTTAGAAAGAAAAAAGAGCACTGGCATTTTTCTAGTCACCCTAATAGGGCTATGTTTGGAGGTCTGCCCAAGATTCAAAAGTCTTGGTATAAAATATTTCTTTGTCATAAAGAATTCGACCATATGGCATTACTTAAAGCAGACTCCATCATCATAGCCCTTCAATAGCTCACGACGGTAGTCTGGGACCTCAGAGATGCGATAAAGGCCAAAGAAGGTACTCAGGCTGAATATGGAGCGCAGGTAGAAAGTGAACCCCTCGAGGCAGTACCAGAAGAAATTGACATCAACATGAATCTTGCATAATGCCCATGCATAGCACCAAGCACGTGACACCGTACACATATTACTGTACTATTGTGGTTTTTGTTTGGGCGTGGCTACCTCTTTTGTTGGTTTGTACGATTTATCAAGATGTTACCAATACTAGTTGTTCTACTTGGTGAAGAAGGTAAGTTTTGGTCCTTTTGGTGCGATGATCTATCTTGGGCTTTTATTGTGGCCAGGCTATGGATGGCCTCAATGTTCTTCATGTTTTAGATTATATGTGCTTTATGTTCGGCTTTTTGGGCTTATGAGTATTAATGTTAGGGCTAGATACCAAGGTTCCCCCAAGTGGGACGATCATTTATGTTCTATTTTTCCTTGTTTCTCAGGGGGCCGATTCATCTGGCTTTTAACACATCATCATGTCTGTTCAGAGGGTACTGATAGGTCATATGGGTCATTGACAGTTACATCTGTAAGCACCCAATTTCTGGATGACTAGAGTATAAATGCGACAGAGGACCCGATGATGAAAATAAACTGTGAAATTAGATTTATTGGGTTTAAACTAAATTGTAAATTATTTTTAAGAACTATTTTTTTATTTTAATTATTGTTATTATTAATTTTTTTATATTTAAAATAGATTTTCAAAAAAAAATTTAATTAAAAATAAAAAAGAAAATTAAAAAAATATCAATAATAAGTTTTTCAAAAAAAAAAGAACATGATGAAAAGGAGAAGATGGCCATATGGCCATCTTGCGTTTTTCACTTTACTTTTGCTATTTCCGACCGGAAATTTCTGACGGGAAATAGCCAATTTTCGGTCGGAAATAGAGCCTTCTGCCTTTGTTTTTTCTTTCGTAAATTTTATTTATTTATATATTATTTATTTATTTATTATTTATCCATAGATTTTGATTAGTTGTTATTTTGATAAATATTTTATTTTATTAGATAAATGTGTGGATAAATTGATTTTTTTAGTTAAATAATAAAAAATAATTTATTTTTATTCTGTAATCATTTTAGGGTTACAAGATTGTATATATATATATATATATATACATATTTTTCTTTTCACAGGGGGAGGCTAGAGGGTTTTTTAGATTTTCTTTTCTCTCTATTTTTTCTGATTCTTAGCCGTCAACCAAAAACACACCCACTCCTCTTTAATTTTCATGTATTTTTTTAAGTTTTAGCTGTAATCAGATCCAAATAAATCAAAATCATAGACAAACACAACAAAAGCTACAGGCTTTCATCAATGGTGATCACCTTCTGAGGGGAATCAATACTGCAACCATCAAACTAGTTCTTTTTCTATTCCTTTTTCTTTTTTATTTATTTGATTATTTTTATTTTATTTTATTTTTATCCTGTAATCATATTAGGGTTACAAGATTGTATCTATATGTATACGTATTTTTCTTTTCACAGGGGGAGGCTAGAGGGTTTTTTAAATTTTCTTTTTTCTCTAATATTTCTGATTTTTAG